>JAPMOB010208231.1:0-38676 GCA_029875015.1 Lepomis gibbosus
ATGCACCCCTACCTTCATGTTATTTACTCTACATGTCTAAGTTTACACTTAGTTTAGACAAAAGTCAAACCCTTGAAAATACTCTCAAATATTTAAAACTGTTTTCAGATATTTTTCTGCTTGGCTCTGGAGGCTTAAAATGAAAGTACACAACTGCCTATAAAGGAGTGTGTGTCTGAAGCTGTGAGAAAGTCAGATTATAAAAATCTATATATTTAATTGCCATGTTTTCCAGTTCGATTTTTCCCTAAATAATTCAAGCGTTCTCGATCATTGTAGCCCACTTTGGAGTCACGACTAGTCTACACATACTTATTCCTCTCCGCTCTCTATCTCCCTCATCAAATCTATGTGGATTACCAGACGATAGGCCTGATTTCACATGGGCTCAGGCTATTAACGCTCTGACCTTGGATTTATACCAGGCAATTTGTCTAAGAGCTGGCACAGCCTTAGCTGCCCTGGCTGACTCCATCCAAGATCCACAATTGGTATGGCTGGCAGTAACTCTCCTACTGTCTGCCCGTCAGCCTCCATCCCCCCAAAAATGTCTCTTCTTTACCACTCAAGGGTTATGTTTAAATTGCTGTGATGAACTACTTCAGATCTATCACTTACAATTATCTTTTCTATCTCGCCCATTAGTCTCACTTAGATTTATCATTTATCATAGATCTCACCGGGTATCCGTGTGTCTCTGTTTCACATTTTTAGATAAGTGTTTTTCATCTTTTTCCTCCCACCTGAAGAAAAAGTGATCTTCCTAAATCTCCACATCATTTTTCCACATGTGGTCCTTTGAACCAAAGGCCAAATTTATACCAGGTAGTAACATGTGATCTATATCTGGATACTTTACCTGGGTAATGACATACAATTGGAGTTAGGTAAACTGTCTGATTTTTTTCTGACAAATATGACTTTGATGAATACTGTACAGATTGCAATCACACTGGCTGAAATCAAATCATAATGTCAGCCTGACCATCGTATCTGAAGAATTGTGTGGATTACATAAATTAATCTGATGGCATCTTGAAAAAACTTTGGTTTTGTTTGAGATGAAAGTTTGGTGTTTATGGTTGCATGATGTTGATGTTTTTTTTTAATGGACATGGCAGAGGTGGAAAGTGGGACCGAAATCCTCCTTTTTGAAACCCATTCATGAAATTGACTAAATACCTTTTTGTTTTTTTAACATCAATTAACAGAAATTTGAAAAAAGGTGTAGCTGCCTTGATGCCTGTGTTTGACCAATCACTATAGCAAACTCTGCTTTGTTTACTCGTCCATCCCCCCTCTGGAGGTAGGACTGTAAAGGGGCTTTTTGGGGGCCAGGAACTAAATTTAGCACACATGAAAGTTTCTGGAGTCCCTAAAATGTGAACCATGAAAAACCTCTTGCAATAAAAAGGTAGCTTGATAATCACATTAAACTGCCATATCTTTTGCACATGGTTATTTTGGCCTAACTATCACAAGAGAAAGGTCCATCTGTCCTGTCAGCGAAACAGAAGCTCCAGTTGCTCAGAACAGTTAACTTAACATATCACATTAAATTGTGTCAGTGTCATTAATCTCATCCACACTCATCATTAATCTCATCCACATCGCCATTTTGATTTGGAATGGATCCTGGCTTTGGCACAAGATGATAATGAACACAACACCAGCCCCGACTGAATCACTGAAAATGTCAAAGTAGTTGGTGACAACTTGGCGGTCTAGAACCAGATTAACTAAAATGGACTACCAGGCTTCAACTGCCACAGTCACAATTATGCCACAGAAACCAACCCGGACACACTATAGTAAAGGAAGAAGAATAAGGGGATTGAAAAAAACTAAACAAAAAAGTAACTGAATCATAAAGGAAAAATAGTACAAATTTCTACAAATGTTGTATGTATATACCCAACATTGATCACTCCCTCCATGCAGTTCAAAACCCAGCTCAGTCATGTCACCGTTTCCTCTCAGCAGCACTGAGGCCCATTGTTGAAGCTTTATTAATGAACACATTAACCTCCCCTTACACTCTCTCTGCAACAGTTTATCTGCAGTCAATTTACTTGTGTGGTGGTCATAGTCTGTGTCCCATCATCAAGCCTCCCCCCCCATTCCCTTTTGTGGCTCTCTCCCTCTATTTGTTCTCTCATTTGTTCTCTGTCTTTACTGTTCACCTCATTCTATATATTCAATGTCTCACCAGCAGCGGCTCTGTGAGTGGTTATCAGAGAAAATTACGCTTCTGTTGCAAACAAATAGCTCCCTTTTTGCTTTTCCAGTTGTGTTCTGCTCAGAGAGGTAGGCAGAAAAGTGGCTCCAGTGAAATCTGCCTGCTCCTGGCCTTGAAGAATGCACCTCCATTAAGGATTCAGGGGAGATTTAGCCACCAGACAGCTGGGCCTAATGGCATGGCAAGGCTAATGCAGAGCTAACAAACACACACACACACACACACACACACACACACACACACACACACACACTCAACACAAATAAGAGCTCAAACACACACGCACACAAACAGACACCCTTTAATATCACAGCCTATTGACTGATGGCAATGAGCATATGTTTGGCAAATAGAAATCAGAAGAATATGGATTAAACATCAGTAAGTCTAAACTCATATAATCAGTGGGCCTTAATAAGCTTGTGAAGGCCACACACACATACACAGAGCACACAAGACCCACATACACATTGAGTTTGAAATGCTGTCCTGAACTAAAAAACCAAGTATCAATATCTTAAAGCCCTCCAAAGCTCATCTTTGATTGTCTATGTAACGCCCAGCTGCTCAACCATGCACTCTTGTGATGGAGTTAATGCGGCTAATTGGAGACAGAGGGCTGCAGTCAACACTTGATTTGAAAGAATCGAACTTCCAGACGAGCCTGATTCTAGCTGAACCAACACTCCAGCAGCCAAATGATTAAACTGTTAGGGATGCCTTATAGATCCCCATGCCGCCTTCTGTGCCTCCTAACCTGCTGCACTCAAGTCAAAATTAAACATAGTAGCTTAGCGCTTTGTTATTTTACCTGGAGCTCAACAAGCCAGACAGTACTACCTGGCCTCAGGTTTGTTGTAATATGTTGACTGTGACAGTTCAATCTTTCATTCTACGTTGGAACCTGAAAAACAATTTCAAGTCAGTGTCCACTCAGTTGCTTGTTCTGCAACTTTTGGCCATATCAGACAGTGCTGAATTTGCACTGTTGCTTGTGTTCAAACTTCCCATGATTCTGAGCATTTTAGGATTTCAGCACAATGGAGTTGCATTGCAGGATCCAGTGGTTTTGCCCCTGGAGGTTTAGAGCTCCACTTTGCAGTTGCCCACTTTGCTAGACTGGTAATCAAGCCTTGATAAGGGGGGGCATGTTTCACTCGAGGAGGTGAGTGGAGGTGACAAGGATATGAAGGGACATACAGTGAAGACAAGGTAACTCACAGGGAACGGTGCGGAGGTAGAGGTTGTCCCGGATGATCTGTTGCAGCTCGTGGTCCACTGAGCCTTTCTGAAAGCGCAGGTTGAGGTAGTGGCGCAGGTCCTTGTCTATAACGCCCCCTGGAGGAACACAAAGGTCAGGAATGAGTAATGACAATCAGATCTCCTCCATCAGATCAATCACTCTGACATGAAAGGCTGTTAAAAAAAAAAAAACTCAAGAAACTGCTGGAGGAAAAAGAACATACTCAGGCCTTGATCAGAAATGGGGACAGCTGGATGTGTTTCTGAATTATCCAGAAAGAAAAAAAAAACAGCTCGACTCACTGTTCTCAGGGCAATTTCAAAACTTCAAGAGCCAGCAGAGGAAGCTCAAAACACTGCAACGAGAAATGACCCAGAAATCACTGAAAACCAGAGTAAACAATTTGAATTTGCTAAATCCCAGCAAACAAACACAGCCAATACTAATGAATACAATCTGCCCTCTCTAGGATTCAGCATCTCTCAAGCGCAGCCACGGCTTGGTGGAGGTGTTAATTGGAGCGGTGGCCAAACACGTGTGGAGAAATGTCTACATATAAATCACCAGCGCACTCACCACCCCCAATGGTTTTACTTACATTCTCCTCTCCCTCACCCTCACCTTACCCAATCCCCATAACCCCTCCTCCTCCTTCCTCTCTGCCTCTCCAGCAGTCCCAGTTCTGTGAATGGACTTCCACTTTAATACCAGTAAATCTCGCTGGCTCGGCAGAACGGAAGATAAAACAAAGTGATGGAGGGAGCGACACAGAAATGGAGATTGGGGGTTAGAGAGATGGAAGGCGAGGGCAAATCCCGTGGGGGAGTTGAAAGGGGGAGCAAGCTAAAACAAGCATTACTCCCCCACCCTCACCCCCACCCCCCCCAAAGAAATACTCATTCTATCTACTCTGCCCCACACTTGCAATCACATTTCAAATGGAGGCAGGACAGGACGGATGAGAGGAGGGGGGATGCGCTCAACTGACGTTACTTAAGGGATTCCTCACGGTGCCGCTTTAACCAACACACTTGTCATTCTTGTTACTCCTCTGCATAGAAGTAAAGCAGCGGAGAGACAGACAGACAGACTAGGTGCACAGGCTGAAAAGACATCCGTCTAACCTTCAACATCCTCTTTATAGCAGCAACTTGGCACGGTGCCACATTTAGCCCCCCTCCTCCTTTCTTTTTCCCCCCTCTGTGATCCTGAGGCAGTGACATCTAAGCATGACATGCCAGAGACCGCTCATGTCAGCAGCACACACGTGCAGACAGACGCATCTGAACATTAATACACATGACAAAAAAAGCACTCAGACTGAAGGTGGGTGAAATAGTAGGAGTGGCACATTAATTCAACAACAGCCTAGTTTGGAAGTTTTCTGTCAAACGGGAGATTTATTATTTAGCACATTCTGGTTCTTCAGTTGTGTGTTCATGAAAAACACACACACACACACTGTGCACACACTAACATGCACTAATCCATCAGAGCTGAACTAATTCATGGAGAGCTGCATTATAATCATGCAAACCTGAATTACAGAGACCGGCTCCATCTGTGTTTCTGTCAAAGACGTGGAGCGGCATGACCAGCCAATTTACATTTGCATGAGAAAAGAAGACAAGCCAGTGAATCTGCATACTGAAAAGGTGAGCGGGCTCGGAATGACATGCACGCACACATTTTAACACACAAATGGCACCTCTTGCGCGGACAGCGGTTGTGCAGCCAGTTTAGTGTCAGTGTCCTCTCTCCACAGGTTTTGTGATGCAAATAATCTCCGCTGGAGGAAATCTTGTGCCGGATCTTTCCTGCTGGAATACCTCTCACTGTACCGTCCTGTCCCTCAGGTCCCCAACTCCGTCTGTGTTTGCCCCAGACTAGCCACTGCCAGCCAGCCCCGGGAGCCGAATCACCTCTCTCTGCACTCCACGGTGGAGAGATGAAACAGTAGAGCGCGGAAGAAATGACTGACTGAGAGACACAGAGGCAATGAGAGAGAGTGTGTGTGAGAGAGAGAAAGAGAGAGAGAGAGCGGGAAAGAGAAGAGGAGAAGTGTGTGTGCAAGAAAGTGTGTGCTGCTGCCAGTGAGGGAGAGCGACCGTTGGCGGTGGGGACCGATCGCGCCGAGATCCCTTTTTTTCCTATTGGGTCCCTCCAGATTCTCAGGTCCTACAATGCCCCCCATCTGTAGCACAGGGCACTACATCTGTGTTATGTGCCTCTTGCAGATTAAAAGCCTTCCCCTGCCACATCACAATCACATTCACATGGCCTGGCACTGACCTTCTCCAACCGTCAATAACCACGTGGTGGAACTACACGTTATCTTTCAGCCAAACACAGGGCTGTCTTACTTCCATACAGAACAGAATCCCTACTTATCAGGTTGTTGTTTGTTTACTCTGTCTTTAGCAACCAAGAGGAGTGGTTTCTGGGGACTCTTTGGTGTCACATTTTTTTGCCCATTCTGGTCATGCAATTCCATTTTTCTCCTCCTAGTCTCCTTTTCCTTTGGTGAAGACATACTGTATACTGATGTGCTTATATAGACATTTGCAAGCCCGAACATATTTTATGGGTGTTACATCAGGTTTCACAGCAATAAAAACAGATAATATGAAAGAGTGTGCAGCCTTTTGACATATAGAAATAAAAAAAGATGTGTCCTTTGAAAATATATTTAACTACATCTTTAGAAGGCCTGCAGCAAATTATTATTTTTATCATCTGTCCATTTTTAAAAACAAATTGATCAATTTAGTCTATAAAATATCTGGAAATAGGGAAAAATCACAATTTACACAATTTCCTCAGAGCCCAATGTGACATTTTCCAATTGCTAGATTTTGCTGAGCAACAGTCCAAAACCCAATGATATTCAAATTTAATGATATCAAACAAAGGAAATCAGCACATTCTCATGCTCAAGAAGCCGGAAACAGCGAGTGTTGGCATTGTTGCTTGTTTAGCGACTCAAAGCAGTGGTTTCAGAACTTTTTCAGAGATGCCTGAAGAAAATTTGACCCTGGCCCCGACGGATAAATCAATTAAACTTTTATCAAATTATGGTGCACAATTGGTAACGGAGGTAAAGGAGCCAGGTTGTAAAATAAAATAACATTACCGTGAATTTGCAAACTGCATCCCATTTAATCCAAATTTCTGTAGACACAAGATACTACAAGACTTTCCTGCTACACGTAAGATAAGCTTCTTCAAAATTTGGATTTAACTGCCATGCGTGATTGAAGAGCATCACCAGCTTGTGTTCTCTTCCCTGTCAAAAATCTGTCCATCGGTGTCATTTCCCTGTCTGATTTCTTTTTAAAAAAAAAAAAAGAATCTTTGTGGCCTTGTTTCAAAGCACTCTTTCTTTAGTTATTGTTTCCAAATGAATCAGATTCACTTTTGTTTCACATCATCAGGCCTGCACTATGTTATCGCTGGATTACCACTGGGTTATAAATACTGTTGTTGACTAATCTTTTCAGTAATCTTTTTCGGACTATATGTGACCATCAGAGGAGCTGATCTTGAGTAATAAATCAGATTAAGGTTCTCTTCATTGGGACTTAGCAGCAGTTAGAACACACACTGGTGACTGCAGCTCTCCTCAATATGGCCCAATATTTGGCCATGTATCCAAAAATAGATTGTGCGTGTGTGTGTGTGTGTGTCCATATACAGCAGTGCAAGAGAGTCCAATTCTTGCAGCGGCTCTGCTGGTCTAGAGTCAGTGAGGTGGATGAGGGTGATGGAGGTCATTTCAAACAGATGTGATGCTCTCTCTTGTTTTTCTCTTGAGGATGTTCATCATCAGTTCTTGCAGCTCTGACAGCGCCGCTATCATGACATGACTGATATGTGATGCTGCCGATGGGGAAATGTGTATGACAGAGGGAGCATGGAGGGGAGAGGATGGAGATAGAGAAGAAAAAGGAGAATGTAGAGGCAGTGGATTGACAGTACCTCAGGAAATTTCACTCGCTGGTGCATGAGCCAATCAGCAGAACAAGACAACACCACCAACATGCATTTATTACCATTATTCAGTTATTATTTTCACTTTGACCTTGAGGGAAGGTAACAGAAATTGTGCCGTGCACACAAGACATAATGATACGTGATGAAGCAACTTATCCTTGCAGTCAAGAAAGCCTTTCTAGCATGTGTGGAGTCACAAAAAGCTAAGATAACTGTTTCCTAAACAGATGGGTGAATGGAAATCGTTGTTGCTCTGCAGAAGAAGAGAATCCACAATTTAAGCTCTGCAGGTGTCATGTAAATCCCCTGGGAGGCCAGCAAAGAGAAAGAACAGGCTGTGGAGAGTCAAAAAACAAGAGAGCAGCTGGTTCCTCCGGGGGATAAAGGTGCTGTAACAGCTAACTGCTTCATACCCTGGCACAAACTAGTGGAGCTCAAAGAGGAGCCCTGACTGCTGCGTTAACTTCACTCAGGTAAAGCTGAGCTGGAGCAAAGTTAAAGAAATGGCAGTTCGATACGTGTGGGCTTTGTTCTTTGTATTCATCGACTTTAATCAGTGTAGGTTAAAGGTAACTTTTACCCAAGCCTTATTTTCCCATAACTAATTGTGAGGACAGTTTTTGAAATTGGTCCAGTATTGAGCGTGTGTGCTACAGTCGGCAGTAGCAAGGCAGGGTTACAACATAATCTTGCGTCCAATTACATCCACTTGTTTTTGCCACTGACATGCTCAGATTGTTATTACAAACCTTTGTAGAAGAGTATGACCCTTTTGTTTAACCAGAAACAGTCACTGTGTTGCTTTCCTAAAAGCCACCACACTCCATTGATAAAAACAGTAATTTTACCTTGCAGAAGAGAGGAGTTGCTGGTCTACCGCTGCCTTGGTTGGTTAGTTTGTTTGTGTTATTGTGTGACTTTGTTGTTTTTATTTGTTTGTGTTATTGTGTAACTTTTGTATTTTAAAGGGTTAAAAACACCACAGTCACGCAACACAAAAATGTTATCCAGGCAGCGATGGACCAGAGAGGTAAAATTACTATTTTTGTCAAGGTAACTGATGGCTTTGACAAGAGTGATACAGAGACTGTTTCTGTTTAAACAAAAAGGATCTTACTCTGTTGGGATCCTTTCCTCAATGTTGTCAGACACATATAATACCAAACATGAGCTTGTCAGTAGCAAACACAAGCACTTTAGTGGACGTACTTTGATGGACGCAATTGTCTGCAAGGATTATAATGCAGCCCTTTCTCACTGCTGGATCTCGCTCAATGCTGGACCAATTTCAAAAAATATTGTCCCAATTAGTCTCGTAGACACAAAAACATGGGAAAATAGGGTCCAGGTTGAAAAATACTGAACTTACCCTTTAAGCTAGATCTCATAAATAGAGAAAAAACATCTGATTGTTCATGCAGGCACAGAAAGCTTAGAAGGACTTTTGTGTTGAAAGCTGACTTAAAACAAGCCCACAAGGTCATCATGATGGACATAAATTCAGAACACACACGCATACAAAACCTGCTCAAAGTGTTAAACAAAGATTTCAGCGGCATTTGTGACAGCCAAGTCTTCAAAGTCTCCTGCAGAAGTCTGAAAACTTTCCACCCTTGCTGCAAACACAGCATGGAGAGTGTGCTGACAGTCAGTCAGAGCTTGGAGCGCTGTCATCAGTGCCGGGCTGACAATATTTATCACACCCCGCTCTGAGGGTGCCCGTCGGCAGCCACATATGTAGCATTATCACGCTGTGCGTATGCATGTGTTTAAGTGTACGCATTTAAGTCAGTGAGAGCACAAGTAGACAGCTGTTTGGATAATCAGACTAATTAAAAGATCAGGATGGGCTTTAAACCTTGCCAGTTTTACCAGACACACTGCGCTCCGTTGATTAGTCTTCAATGAATATGTATGATGCTAACTCTGTGGTGAAAGCCCTTGAATCCATACACACCAACTGGCTTTCAGATGGAACTTGCGCGCACCAGAGATGGGGACTCAAATTAGAGACTCAGACTCAAGTCCGACGCACACACAATGACTTCAAACTCGACTTGAGACTCGTTCTCAAAAGACTTCAGACTTGACTCGGACTCGAGGTGCAGGACTTGTGAAAATTTTTTTTAGGTCCCCTCCCTCCATTACCTATAACCTGCCTACATAGGCTGTGACGTTGGCTTTAAAACTTCATACAACAAGACCCAAACAAAGAAGCGCTGAGCGCAAAAAAAAAGTTAGTAATGTTTATTAGTAGTTTTCACGCGATGTCACACTCCAAGAAGGAAAACGCTCCCTTGGAAAGCAAAAAGACTGTAATTTCTGTTGCCTGACAACCAATATGTAAGTAATACACTGTTACTTTGAGTTTGTTACTTTTTGCGTTGCCAAAATGCTGGATGGTTGTTGTGCTTTCGGATTTACAAATCAAAGAGACAAGCCTTAGCTGTGTTAGGTGAGGGATTCCACAGAAGGTAAGAGTAAACATTACGGCAGTCCAAGTGGCGGCAGAGACGTGGCAGTTTTGAACGTCAGAAATGCGGCAGAAGATGCTGTAATGTTATATGGATCACTTGCAGTTTGTGTTCTTATCTTTCTTTTTCTTAAGTGGGTTTCTTTAAGGTGATCCAAATAAAATTTGACTGCTTTTGCAGCGTCTCTACAGCGGAGTCGCAGTGTGAGCCGCTATGTTGGTCTGTTGTTTTGCCCTCCAGGTCACCGCGCATGTCACGTGACTGAAAACTGAATTGATGATCATGTAACGTTACAGTTTTATTTAGTTAACGTTACACTGGGTTTGAGAGTCTGCGGTTGGTGTTGACTTACAGTAGTTAATAAGTGAAAAACAGGTTACAGTTACAGAATTCCTTATAGCTATGCAGTTTTATAAGCAGCCTGGATTGAACGCAGCAGGTGAGGCAACACTCATTATAACCACGAGAGACTTGAGACTTGACTTAGACTCTACCTCAGGGGCTTGTGAATATCTCTGCTGCGCACACACACAAACACACACACACACACACAAATATTGGTTCATATCTTTCGTTCCTATGCCACAATTGGGTTTAAGTGATGAAATGACGCTTTTCTTTAGCTCATCATCAGATAAATTTGAGTTTAAGTTTAGGAAATAAATATTAAATACATTTTGGCTTTTATTTATGTAGCTGAAGTTTCAAAAAACAGACCACTTAACTTTGTAACTACAAATCTTTTATTCATTTTGGTAACTAATCCAGGTTGCCATTGATACACAATCAATTCAAGAAGCAAAATCAAACAGCTAGTCTAACTTGTTTAAGATATGTTCACTGCAATGCAGTAAACAAGCCAAGCAAGTTTCAAGACTCTGGTTATCTCTTTTCATATTGTACAGAAGGGACTGGAAGCAATGGATGCTTGGGGTGGTAGAATACAATACATCCAAATTTCTAAAACACTACAGCATGGTTTCCAAAATGATTGGCTGTGGTGTAAAGTATACAGGATTTGTAGTGAATGGGCTAAAACAGCTGGTCTTTGAAGATGTGGGAAAGACTTTAGTCATGTTTTAAGAGGAGACTGTCCAAATTAAAATGACAGCCTCAGTCTATTCAGCGAATCACCATATAACATCTGCTCAAGCGACAAAGCCCTCCAGTGGCCGAAGGAATTATGAGTGTTGTCTGTCGGGAGAAAAAGCACAAGTAGTGTGACGCTGGTATAGAGCCACAATGTCCACATATGGAGGCATCAGCGTGTATGGATGGGTCAAAAAAACATCAGGCTGCTGATTGTTTCCCGTTTCAGTCAATGTTTAATTATATTAACCATGACCACCATGATGATATCTTTAGCAGGTAGATATATCGGATGATAAAACACTGTTTTTCTAGAGGGCATGGACAAAGTGTTCTGTTTGTAATTTGAAGAACTTGTGGCAAAAGAGAAAAAGTCCAAGAAGCTTGATATTCAATTTGATCATCAAGAGCTAAAAGTAAAGGTATACACCAGTTCACAATGTTTTTGTACCACAGGACCTGTTTCTCATTGTGCCACTTTACACAGAAAAAAAGCACATTGTCTGCTTTCTACAAAATTGCGCACATTTCCTGAAATTACAGGACACCAGCCAGAAATACACACTCACGCAACGCAGTCTCTCCAGCTCTCCGAATCCCACAGGTGATTACATAGTATACCTTCCTTCTGTTGCTTTATGCTGACCATCCCCAGCTCACTCATTGCCATGGAAATTTACTCAGCCCACCAGCTACCGGCTTGTGTGCGAGCATGTCTCCTGGCAGGGGAGGCTTGGTTCATTTTATCCTGGAAATGGGACACTGATAGTGCTGCTAAACTGGAATGTGTCCTTTAAGTGCCACCATCCCTACCAGTGGCCCCGCTAAGCAGTGGATTGATGGGAAACAGCATGGGAGAGCAGACTAGTACCTCACATTTCTGAAGCAGCCTCACATTAAAAACACATGGCTCCATTCATACCTGTCAAAACGGGTTCTGTGTCCAGATTTGCTTTTTGGACAGGGACCAATCCAATCACACTTTTGAGCTTATCCCTGTTATTGGCATAAATTCTTGCTTTTTCAATGTCTGCATCCTGGTCTGATGTCATTTTACTACTGTACATAAAGACTATAAAGCCTCATCAAGTTTACTTTAGATGTTTGCATGTCCTCACATTTGCATTTGTTTTGCTGGAATTACGTTTGTGAACACAAGAATTGGCTGAACTTCATTTGAACCTGCATGTGATTACACAAGGTGTTTTGCCTCCACTGAGTAAACTAATCTGCATGCATGTATGCTATTGGGTAGGCACCTGTGACTTGCATGCAGGCACAGAACTAAATAAACACTGACAAGCACTGACCACCTACTGCAGCATTAATGAATGAATTCTTTCAGCTGGAGTCTGCATGTAGTAGGAAAGACCATCTTGATTTATTACACCTGGCACTTCAGTGTTACTCTTTACTCTAGTGAGATAACATTTTACCAGGTATGCATAGGTACAGTGAAATGCATATTTCATGATTTTGATGGTTCTGTTTCATTAAAAACCTATAGTATATGCATTAGTTTTAACTAGGGTGCAACAGTTCACTTGACTCATGGTTTGGATCATATTATGGTTTTCCGTCCTGGATCCGGTCATTTTTCAGATCAGCAAGAAAAAACGATTAGGGTTAAAATAATTTTAAAATGCGGTACTTTGGCTCAGACATAGCTGCCTGTCTCTGTTTGTTGTCTTGCTCAATGTCCCGCCCACAGAATTACGCGACTGGTTAAATGTCAGAAGTAATAGCCTATTAACACTGAAGGCTGCTGTGCCCCAGATGGGCAAAGAGACTGGACTGCTCCGGTAAGCGAGCGGACTTTAAAGCAATTTAATTTGCTTCATTGCATCTTGTGTGCATTTATAGCTGAATAATGTTGTTAATCTGATAACCTAGAAAACTTGTGTGTGTAAAGTAATCATACAAGTTTTTGCAAGTAGCACTGAGTAGTAATACCAATACTGGAATTGCATTTCACCATGTGAACCTGTATGTGTTGTATGTGTGTGAAATGAGCCATAAGAAAGCTGTAATATATAAACGCTCAATATAGTTTCCTGTGCTCAAGGGTGGATGCCTAAAAACATTAATCTACACAGCACGGTAATTATCAATAAATGCTGTGATGTGTGCCAAAGGTTGGGTAAGGATTTCTACAGAAGCCGTATACTAATGTTAAATGAGGTCTTGACCCATCATTGGCCTCTACAGCGGACATCACACTGAGCTGTCATAAATCAACTGAACAGGGAACACCATTCTCTGTCCCTCTAGTAAGCTACCTTTAAGCTTCTAACCCTTTGAATCCTACCATTGCCCAAGCACAGAGCTAAATTTGGCTGCACACACTGGCTTGACTGGCAGTCTTACCTAAAAACCACTGACTGCCGCTAAGTACTTCAGCACTTGGTTATGTCTCCAGGTATAACACCCTTGTGAAAGGCTTGTTTTACACCTCGAAGAGAAGCTATGCCACACAAAGAGCACACGGGGCAAGATTTTGGTAATATGGAAGTGAATCAAAGGTTGCACCTAACATGAATACTTTCTGTCTTCACACCCCACACTCCTGTCTTGTCTCTTTTCTCCTCTGCCACCTTTTTCCCCCATTCCTCACTCCTGACCTTTCTCCACAAAGACTCATTCCCTCCTCCCCCCAACACCCATGTTGTACCCTACCTAGTTACCTAGTATCCTAATGTGTAAGTGCTACCTGTAACTGCCTTCCTTGGGTTCCACATAATTTCCTGACATATCTGACCAACTGCTGATATTTCATGTCACTGCTAACGGGGGAGAAATGAAACAATGCCATCACCACAAAGAATCTGCTTATCTACCACCTCACCCTATCCCTTTCATGATTTACTCTCACTTCTGCCTGTGTACGCACAGTGCAAGAGTATGCTGTCTGAGATTACTCTGAGCAGCATGTAGGGGAATAAATTAGCCTACAACATCACCGACTTTTGATTGTTTTTCAATTTCCCCCTAATGGTTGGAATAACTCAGTAGATATGTCACTAGTTGTTTTTTAGAAATAAAGTCGCAGAGGTTCTGAAAAAGGTAGGCAGCGGACCAAACCATTGCGTGGTATAAGAGGCGAAGGAAAAAGACTTCACTTACAGAGGCAAAGTAAATTTGTCCACTGATTTCACAGTGTAACAGTTTAGTTTAGCAAAATCAGGCCTTTGACTAATTGCAAACCTTGACAGTACTAAGTGCTTTGAGGGAACAAAGAGAACTGGAGAAATGGAGGAAGCTACCATATTGGCCGTACGCCACCATCCGGTTTTATTAGCAGTTCTCTGCCAATGAGAAGTAAGTGCAAAACATCTTCCCTCTTTGTTTCCACAGTCCACGATAGTTCTGCGATAAACAAAATTAGCCCTAATCGACATTAGCCACTGCACATCTCACAAGTAGTTACTATGTCACCAAGATTCTAGTACCATCTATTTCAAAAAGGTGCACAAATGAATTTCTGGACTGGGCACAAAGGAAAAGGACAGATAGATAAGGTGATTTCAAAAGGGAGATGCAGAGCGCCAGGGGCGTGTCCTTCCAGTGAGGAATCAAAAGCAGGGACAAATTGACAACAGAGCAAGCACATTGAAGCTGCTCCCATACGATGGCTTTGAAACCTAAGAGAGTGTGAAATAGCCTCACCGTGGTCGACTGGTGGAGTACTGCATCCAGGCTCAACATGCTAATGCACTGTGCCAGTGGCTCAGTTAGGAGGAAAACGCCACTCGCTTAACATGAGCAGGATCCATCTCCTGTCAAACTGTCGCCTCAAAAACATGTCATTTGCTTGCAACACTGCGACAGTTTCACAGTTTGAAGACAAAGAAATTCATCCCCTCTAAGAGACGGAGGCTTTCAGGCGTATGCAGCGGACAGAGTGGTAAAAAGGCCAAGCAGACAAACTAGGTGCTTTACAATTTGGTTGCCTTGACAACAATATTACTTCTATAATAGTAAAGACAGCACTAACTGACCCAGTGAAGCAAATTTCACAAGTTATAATTAATTTCATGTGTTGTATCCATTTCCATTCTGTACATTGCGGTATGTCTATTTGTATTAAAGATCCACACAGGTGGTATAAAGAATTTAAACTTTATTTTGTATATTAATAACTTCTGATGAATCAAACTAAATTTGGATCCCTACACAGAACTCCTGGAGCTTAGAGAGGTGATGATTAGTGCTGAGAAGCCATAACCAATTAAAACTGAGACAAATAAGGGACATAAAAATTAACTAGACAAAGAGAAGATTGCATGGTCAGCTAGAGATTTCTCCCCCTGAGAGAGAAGAACAGAGAAGGGAAGGTACAAGTAAAGATCAATATTTTGTTTCTTAATTGGGCTTTCATTTAAAGGCAGGGCCCGCATCCAGTAATCAGTGATACCACATCTTGGAGTCATTTAGCACTAATGAACTATGTAAAAATCCATAGAGGAGATGAAAGGAGAGGAGTAGGGCTTCTGACAATATAAGGGGAATATATAATTGTGCTTTTTCTGACCAATATTGTATTGTGATTTACATTACAATTATTTTATATAAAGAAAGTACAGGTGTGTAATGGTGGCCTACATGACAGCAAAAAAATAAGATGTGTTAACCAAAATTATTTACATAGGAAAACCCTGGATGTATGTGTTTGTTGGTGATGTCCTCCCACAGAAAAGTCAACTTAACTAGTTTTCTATGGGATAAGTCAATATCAAAAATAACAGCGTGGTTGGTCACAAAATCAACATTAACTTTATACCTACCAAATTTGCCTTTGGGTCATTATATCCGTCAATATAGACAATCTCTGACAAAATTTTGTGCTCTTACAGCTTTGTCTGGTTATTACTATTTCGGTCTTATTTTTGTTACAATTCGGGATTATAAGATTTATATTAGATTTAAACTTTATTGTTCCAGAGGGAGATTTGTTTTCGCAGACAGTTCAATATCAAAACACACAACATATAAACACAGCAATATACGGATAGACACATATCACAGCACACAACATAGTCTGTGAGGCAGCGGGGAGAAACTCCTGCTGAAGCAAGCTCTCTATTTTAAGGTCTTGTATCTCTGTCCAGATAGCAGTAATGTGAAGTGGTGATGGAGGTGGTTATCAGTGTCATTTGCTCTCGTGAGTGCAGGCGTGTGATGGTCATCCATGTCTGAGACTTTGGGTGTGGGAAGGTACTGTAGATGATTTTAGAGGCTGTATATGTGATGCTGGTAAGTTTGTTTTTGTTGAAGATGGTTAACATAATGTAGAAGAAGGGGGAACAGTACAATAGGATGATGTGCATTATGCAACAACAGGAGATGGGGGGGCAACAAAAAGTGCTCCGAGTTTATGGATAACATGGTCAAAACTGACTTTATTGTCTATAGAGATTTCAGTGTATGTTGTGGTTGATGTTCCAATGACCAACTCTGTTTTGTCCAGGTACAGGTGCAGGTAGACTTATTATAAGTTATTACCATTTTGGATGTGCTCACTTTGGGTTTTATCTCCAGATAAAGTGGTTTAGATAATCGTGCAAGACTTGTGGCCGGTGTACAATTAGTCTGATCATCTGATCTTATCATAATGCATAAGAATAACAACCAAAACTATAAAAATAAGAAACAATTTGAAATAAACTGTAAGGTTTAAATAATTAAAACGTGGTTCTTGTGACTTACATAAATTGTTTTGTTTTATGAAAACAATTCGTCTTCAGACCTACAGAGGAGCGAAGAGGTGGAGAAATCTCGCACACAATATCCCCAAAAATTACTATAAATGATTTAACCCTTGCAGATTTCTCTACAAGAACCAAATACATGGCCTTGTTAATGGTGTAGTAAATTACTGATTAGGGCTGAACGATTAATTGCATTTGCGATAGTATTGCAATGTGATAAAATGAGATTTTCTGATACACGCTGTCTAATATACGCTGATTTATTGCCTGTCCATTTTGAATTATACAGAAGGTATAGAGCTTAAAAATGAATCGCATTTTAAATTGCAATATTGGTTAAAAAATCGCAATTAGATTATTTTCCAAAATCTTTCAGCCCTATTATTAATTACCATCTCACTATTGCTTGACCATTGTTGTCAGGAGTCTTGTTGAACTGAGCAATGGCTGAGTCAGGGTGACTCCAACACAACTGCAGGAAACCAGGGCTTATTAATATCAATGGGTCGCTAGCTAATAGCTGAGTTATAATGACCACCGGCGGGCTCCTCCTACGCATTGTCACTGTTACGGCGCAGTTCTCATTACACCTTGCTTGTGCCAATTTAATTGAACTAACCCAATCAGAGCCCAGGAGCGCTCCGGTCTGCTGAGCTCAGCAGTGCTGGTAATAGAAGCTGATGGAAAGTAAGATTAAAAATGTTGCCACTGAATTACGCTTTGCATATCCCACGTTCCCTGCCACTGTGTATGTGTGCTGGCAGAGATAAGTTATGGGAAATGATATGGTTGCCGTGTAAGCCGCTCATGTAGCTTTCTGAGAGCAAACAGAGCTGAGATTATATTCTATGTAAATGTTTCTTTAGCAAGTGTAAAAGTTTAATGGGCTAAAGTGGTGCATGTGCAAAGTGATCTGTTGAATATTCTTTTTCAATTATGTTTTAATGAAGTGTGACACCGGGAGGCTCAGAGGGGAAATGTCGATGAAATATTTGCTTGGAATTTAATTTTAAAGAAGGAAACTGCAGGAGGGATGTACAGAGAGATGTTGGCTGCCTGATTTCATACACGCAAACAACCGCAAACATTGACTCACAAGAGTGAACTGAAAGCAATCATCAAGTCTTTCGTCTCTCTCACACACACGCACACACACATTTACATCTGAGATTTATGGACAGCTAGCCCAGTGTGACCTCAGTGTTATTGTTGCTTCAACAACTGCCTTTCTTGTCACAACCTGCGCTGTCAAAATAGCCGCCACACACAGCCAATCACGGCACACTTCAAAGGCCTTTTCGCCCAATTGCATTTGGCAGCCCGACTCCAGATCACAGCTTACTGAGCAAAGCAGAGAACTGTTTCTGAGTTAACATCCCCCCCAGCAGAATGCCTTTTATGGATAAACCAATACATTGCAACAAAACAGAGATGCCTCAGAGAGTTCCCAGACAAACTCACAAATATAAGTAGTACACACACAAACACCCAACACAAGCATGCACTCTGTGGGTAAGTACATTTGGAATGCAGCACAGACTGGAAGCTGCAGTGTGTGTAGATCATCTGAGGTAATCAAACTCCAAGAGGGACCCTTGTCAGGTCAGATCTCAACAGGATTTCAACATAAATCTGTCTAAAGCTCTCCACTGTTGTACAGGGACCACTCAACAAGCAGTCATTTTGGTCTGCAGAGGACGTTTTGGGAAGGAAATGTGTTCAGAAGCCTGAATGCCTACAGTGCATTACTAAGCACCCGGGATCTGGGACAGTAAGTAAAAGGTCATAGTTTGAAGATGCATCATGCAAATCAGCTGCTTTACATTTGCATCGGAATGCAGCTACGTACAATTTTGGGCTCAACTTGGCTCCCAAATTGTTGTGGACATACAGTTCTACTACCCAGCACCAAACAGCAGACAAACAAAAGTTACCAACCACCTGGTGATCAAAAGTGGAGCTTTTAGCAGCTTAAAAGCCACATATTTTAAATTCTGGTTAGTGATTCATTGTTTGGTCTTTAAAATATCCACACATAATGAGGATTGCCACCCATGCCAAATTGACATATTTATGAAATACCTAGTTTTGTCCAACCAACAGTCCAAAACCTAAAGACATTCAGTTAAGTCTCATAAAAGACTTGGAAAAACAAATATATGAGTCCAAATATTCACTTTTGTTAAAGGAGAACTCGGAGTCCTTCTTTAAGCTGGAACCACTAAATATTTTTTGCAAGTCGATGAAGTTGATGATTATTGTTAATTGTTGTTACTTCTGTGTTGATCAACTCATCATTTCAGCTCTAAAATACATACAACTTTAAATGTACCACAATTAGTCAGTACAGAGTGCACTTTAAAATAAAAGAGATAAGCATAGATTAAACCCTAGGAACTGCTCTTTTAAACCTGTATGTTCCTGTGACTAACTTTACTACTAGTTCCCTCTGACACTCTGATCCGACTCACACATTTGTCATTAAATTGTTTTGTCCTGCATGTACCCGTGTGAGTAAAGCTACTGCTGGCTCATTCAGGTCAGCTTTCTCAGCCACAACAGTGCAACCGGTCAACCATTTCAAATTCTCCCATGTCATCCCCCCTGGAAACGTCCCCCATCACAGGCTGACCATGGCTGTCTCCACTGGCTTCAAAGCACTGGTGCTGGCACACATAAGAGGCTGCTAAAAAAGCTGCAGTCCGTAACTCGAAGCCACGGTCCAGCTAAGCCCCCGGTCCAATAAGGACAGCACACTCTCTCAGGCTGAGAATTACAAAGTTTTTCATGAAGTTTCCTCCAACAAACAATCAAATTCCCTTATGGCTTTTCTTAGAGCTTCGTTCTTACATGATTATTCTTGACCCAGCAGATGTACTATTATTTCATCATCTCAGTAAGTCGTGGCATTTCATTGCTGCCTCCCACCTGACATTTATGTTATTTTCATTAATGCCATTTGGTATTTTTGTCACCTGCCCTTTACTTTTTGGGGAACCTGGAGCAGAGGAATGCAGATAGAAGCAGCAATATCCTGATGCCGTCTCTACACTGTTGATAATGAAATGGAAAAAGAGGAAATGGAAGCTGGCCTTTCATGTCATGTTGTCATGCTGATTCCTTTATCATGAGCCTTTTTTGGACTGCCTGTTTTATCTACGCACAAACTTCACTTCTGATTTTTGTTCATCTTTTATTTCCGTCATTCTGTTTTTAACGAGCAAATTTAAAATATGCAACAAACATGTAAATGAAAACATATTTATCCTTGTACAGAGATTAGGACTCTGATCTTTGTACATAAGTGTTATGATTTGCTAAATGTCAAATGTCATGTAAAGAATCCAAGGGATATAAAACTGATCAGTTCTTGGCTGTGGATCCATAACAAAACAAAAAAAGTACACCAACATCAGGCCAACACTAAGCTATGCTTTTAAATTCTGAGTGGAAACGATTACCTGCAAAGCCCTCAAATAGAGCAAGAGTGACTAAAGAAAATCAAAATTTAAAACAGACCAGTGTTGCACAGTCTATTTTCCCCATAATGACTGCTCAAAGCATCTCATTGATTTTTCTGTGTGTGAGAAGAGGTTAATTACAATCTCAGCAGCGCTCTGCGCCATGCATTCATCCAGAAATAATGATAACAGACTGGACACCACTGTACGTGTTGGTATAGGTAAGAAAATGCAAGGTTTCATCCTATAAACTTGAGGCCAATTTCAGTTCCACAGAAGGGTTGGCACACTAAATTGACCTTAGTTTGAAGGGCTAAAGCAGAGCAGATGATGAAAAAAGAAACACTGTGTTTTTCCACCACTGATCTATACCACCCATTTACCGTCTAGGGCTCCCTAAAGTGCTCTATTTTGTTCTAGAAGGAGAGGGCATTTTGGGCAATCAGCATTCGACATAAAGGCTTTCATGACTTCAAGAGAAGAGGAGAAAGGACCTCTCTATAGGCCAGCTTTTAAAGCTCATCTCTGATTTGAGCCCTGGATGTTTTCAATGTTGTCAATCTCATTTGAACAGTATAGCCTAGTGGTTCTCAAACTGTGGCATGAGCCCCAACAGTAGAGGCATGGTGAAGGCTAAAAACATGCTTTCATAGTACAGCAAAACAAGACCAAAACAACAAGAAAATCTGATGAGGCTCGATGCAGGCCTTCAGTCGGGACTTTTAAATCACCAGACTGTTACTGATTGACCTCACTGGTCTACTTTTCTCAGCATGTAAATACTCATAAGGTTTGTGACGATGTCAACCATTAATCACTGTAGCCAACCACTGAGTTGAATCACGCAGTTTGTGATGCATCTGGTGATTCATTTATTAGGTAGATGACTTCAATAACGGTTACTGCATTAAATATGTGACCTAATAAATATGTTTCTTCTGATGTTAGTGGAATGGCCTTTACTTCAGGTGAAATAAACACTATTGATTGAATGCTGCACAAGATGTTGACAGTAAAATTATTTACTGTTCAACATGGATGTGACCTGCTATTTAAGACACTTAATTTCAGTCAAAATGTGGACCAAAATTGGCACGCATTTATCCAGACAGAAAATGTTCGGGGGCAGTTTTGTTAATCACTTTATTTATTAAATATTTGCTGGTTCCAGTTCCTTTTTTGAGGATTTTTTTGTGCTGTTCTGTGTTTTACATCTTTGGAATTTGGACTGTCGGTCCAAAACAAGCAATTTAAAGACATTACTTTGGACTCTGGAAACATGGAATCAACAGATAAATGAAAAATGAAAATAATAATTAGTTGCAGCACTTGTGTATAAAAGAGCATGTTTGCATGTTTTTGTAGCACAAGTTCTGTTTGGCTGTTCTTTTCTAGACACCAATGGGGGAAATTCCGCCTGTCATGTCCCATCACTGTTGCATGCTGGTTCACGTAGTTCAAGTAGCTGAAGGCTGCAGCGGACTCAAACTACCACAGACAGCTCCATCAACTGGTTTACTGAATTCTCCCTCTGAACAGACAACTTTTTCCCCCTCCTCTTGCAGTCTGAGGCAGGGACACAAATTCAGGCAGTCTTGCAGAGACACCCCATGCTGGCTGTGGCTGCGGCCCCAGCCCCACTTCGCCCTGGGGCCAAGTGGGAACACACAGCATGGCATGCGATTGAGTCTCCAGCTCAGAGCCCTCCACAGACGTGACTTCTTGCTCCACAGTTCATTAGCATCAATGTCAAACCCCTGTGAAATTACTTCCAGTGTCTGGGCCAGTGAGCTGCCAGGACTTGACCTCTGACCTCTCTGAATAAGTCTCTTCTTCAGAAATGTTTACGTGTGGAGCGGTGAGTCAGATTTCTGTTACAAATGAAATGAAGCCTTAGTTGGCAGATAACAAATTGAGCTGCCTCATTTAGAACAAACACCTTCAGCCTTGAAATTTCTTCTTCCCCAAGTCTTATTATACTTCAGCTCTTTTTTCCTACTCCTGTAGCTGTCCCCCTGTCTCGTCCCCTCCCTGTCATAATAAGAGCGGGGTCGGCAGAGAACTCTGGAGAGGGAGAGGTTCATCAGCAAATGGCCCCCTAAAACCCAATCTCATTTATATGCAGATGAAATAAATATTGATGTGCTGCCATGCTCTTGTCGTGTTTTGCCTAATTGAAGCCGGCGTTCTTGTATCACTTGTGCTAGGTATGACTATTGGCAAGAGGCTTGCTCAGTGAAATGACTTGTCACAGACACAACAAAGGCATAGCACGCTTAAAGTGAGCAGACTGACAGACAGCCCCATGAAACAAAGCAAACAAATGAAGTGAAGTGACATACAGATGAGAGAGAATGCCTGAGATGATTCACTGATATGTGGGTGTGTGACTATAGATATGAACAGCTTTAAAATATCTCAAAGCTCTGTTATCCCACATGGATGCTTACAGTGCATTTAAGGTTGCGACTAACATTTTTGATTCCCAGAACTCAAAGTGACATCTTCAAATTGATTTTGTCCTTCTAACAGTCCAAATCCAAAACATATTCAATTTAAAGTCATGTAAAACAAGAAAAGTAGGAAAGCAGAAATTCCTAACATTTCAGAAGCTGGAACCAGATATTGTTTGGCATTTTTATCCATGCTCGCGGCGTGGCTCTGTGGACGGCAATGCTGGTCTGTCAGTCACTCAAACTATCTCAACTCAACTATTGGGTGGATTACTGTGAAATTTGGTACAAACATTCGATTTCCCCAGAAGATGAATTCATTATTAGGTGAAAATTCTACTTTGTCCAATACTTAGCTAATGATATTCCCATTAGCCACAAGTGTACTTTGTTTTTAATGCTAATTAAATGGATGGCATTTACATAATGCTTTACAAATTAGCGCTCAATCACCATTTCACAAACTAATGGCACATAGCTACCATGCAAGGTCCTGGCCGAACCACTGGGAACCATCTTGCCCAAGGAGCTGCAAACTGAACAGCCAAACCTGTGTTTAGAGAATGACTTGCTGTTGGATGGTAGCGTATCTACCATGTGAGGTGGCTGTGGCTCAGGAGGTTGCATGTTGGTAATTAGTAAATTTTAGCATGGTAACATGCTAAACTAATATGGTGACCATGGTAAACATTATACCTGTTAAACATCAGCATCATTGTCAGCATGTTGGCATGATGTTGCCGTTTAGCTCAAACCACCACTATGCCTAAGGTGCAGCCTCAGAGAGCCACTGGGACGGTTGTAGACCTGTAGTCTGGTCACTTGATGAATGACTGAGAAGAATATGCGAGTGATAAAAATTTTGGCAGTTCATCTTCTGTCAGTTGACTAATCAATCAATCAACTAATCATTTCAGCAGTGAAGGCACTGATTCCAACAGGGCTAATTGATGATGGCACTGAAGATTAGCTTTTAGATTTGACATTTCTTTATTTCAGCAGATCAGTTTGATTAGCGTATTCCTCAAATTAAGTTACACGTCTAATTATCCAATGGACCGTGTCTGCTGTGCTTTAATTTGACTCGCTATCATGCATGTGATCAAATCACAACGATTCTGCAGGTGACTGTCATTAGCTTAAGGACCTGAAGGAATGTTGTCAAGCACACAACAATTAAGGAAAAAGTGTCAATTAGTTTGACTCTAGCTGGCTGCTGTGTAAGTACAAATGGAGTAAATACATTTCAAGTGCAGGGTGATAAATGGGGGAGAACATAGCTCTCATTTCGACTCGTAGTAAGAGGTTTAACATACACTTGAGTGAGCAAAATGGGGCGAGAGAGAGAGAGAGAGAGGGAGTATCTGTTGTATTGGGATCAGTCCTCTGAGCTGTCACAATGTTGTTGCTTCAGTACCACACACTCCGCCGCAGTACAAATCTTTTTCACGGGAGCAAAATGTCTCCTGACATAAAAATGCTAAAAAGCTGCTATTTGTGAAAGTCACTGGCATAATAAATACAGGCTGAACGTCATTCTGTTTTAATAAGTTGTAACCTACTACAATGCTGTTTATCTATTAACCTATTCTGAAGGAGACATTTTTGACAATCCATCAGTAAGCTGTGTAAACGCTCTTAGATATTAGATATTCTCAACTGTCAGAAAATTAATCAGCAACAAATGTAATACTGAATTGTTTTAAGAGGTGGCTTGCAGAGTTGTTTACCTGTAAACCAATTGTGCTGTTTCTCACCAAAAAAGCACTGAAGACTAACATGTGTTTCCTTCCTTGCAAAAACATTTGCAAAGCAATATTTTGAAGACTGCATTGTTTATATCAGCCAACAAGTCTTCTTTTTTCTGGCACATTGCTACATTTCTTGGCCTGTTAAAGCTACCAGCTGTCAATAGTGAGAAACTGTCAACAGCAACAATAAGTAAACAAACAGTAAACATTCAATTCAATGTCAGGATTCTTCTCATATTATCAAAGGGAAGTGAAAAAAGCTGAAATGAAGTTTTTTGGGGCTCCAGAGAGAGCCGTGTGAAGTCTGATAAGATGACTCAAGTGATGTCACTTGAGTCAGTGTCAGCCGGGGCTAAAGTTTGAAAATAACAACAATCTGGAGTAGGAAAAGCAAGAAGTGGGGTTAATAGACCTCTGTAGTCCACTCCTCTTCTCTGATTGAGACTGGGAACGGGTACAGACACATTAGTATACCACACCCCAATCTCAGAACTGTTGACGCTGAATCAAGTTGCATTGTGGATAATGTAGGTGCCTGTGTGGCATTCAAAATACAATATATGTACTGCTGCATTGATTTTTTTATACTTTTTTAAACTAACCACTGCGAGAAAATTTTATATACTGGTGATGCTAAATTAACTGAATAGCTTTATTTTTTGGTTGTCAAAGATGACACCTTTGGCTCTGAGAACTTGTCTTTATATAGCCCTAGTAATTAATTGATAAGATTATTTGTACATGAAAACAATTGTTAGTTGTAGCCTATTTTCTTTTTTATGATCATTGGCCTTTTTGTTAAGGATTGTAATTCAATAATTCATTGAAATATTGCACTTTTTTGCAGTGATTCTTGCAATTATTTTATAATAGATATTAAGTGTGCCACATGAAGGGCATAAAGTAAGTGACGCTTGGGCCGTCGCCCTTATCAACTGATCAGATAGATAAAGCACTCGGTGTTCATATGAGGTCTGAAATTGTTATATCAGGGGACAATTCACATTTAGCAGAAAGTGTGCTGTTATGTTGAGAATCATAGTTGAGTCAAGTTGTCCAGTGCTGTGCTCCGGCAGTGAGCTGTGCAGAGGGAGAGAGCCTGCAGCCCTAGTCCTATTTTCAGCTTCAGTGGACAGAAAAGAGTAGAGAGCCAGGCCAACTCAGGGCAGACTGGATCAACCCCAGCCCCGTTTAACCCTACACACTCCACTTCACACACTTGTGCACACAAAGTGGCTGGTTCATATCGCCAATGCTCATATACAAGGTGAAACGCATTATGTAATGGAGGTGGCAACACATAAATATGGCAGCACACATGACTGTCAAGGAATATATAGTTTCTTTATAGTTTTTCTGAAAAGAGTTATGAAGTCCATTCAAGAGCCAATAAGGCTGTAAGACATTGACTGATAACACATTCACACACAACCTGATTTTACAAGGTCAGAAACATATTTGCTATATTAAAAAATATATTTATATAGATTCATTTATTATTGAAGTTATAACTCACTAACTCACCATTGATCCATACCTAAAATGTTTTATAGGTTGAGAACGACTTATCTTATTCCACACTTGGTCATAAAGGACACCATCTTTACATCAGCTTATGTACCACAGATGAAGGGGATCTCTGCACTCACTGACAATGACGAATGCCAGCTTCACACCATGTGGCAGAGTTCAAGACAATCCAAGCTTTTTCTATGATTGCAGAGCTGTCTATGAGGATTAAAAATGCTATTCCAAGCATCCATGTTCATTTGGTTTCCAGCCACTTTCATATTACTAACAGCAAAGTCAGATTTTCTCAGAGACTGTATAAAATACGGACGTAGTCTCCATGATGTCACCTATAGGTTTCTGAAAAGCAAATGTTTTGCTCTGGCGGTCACCATCTTGACATTGCCAAACTCACCGCTAATTAAAAAATGGCAAAGAGGTGGAGCATAGGTAAAGCCTGGTGGCTGTGGCTAGTCACCTGCACCAACCACCACCTGTCACTTAAAGCGGCCTTGCCGTTAATTACGCATTACTTTAAGCCTTTATATGCGCTGGCTTTGTTGTTCATCCCTGGATGTCACTGCTTGATATTTTGGTGCTTATTGGAGAAAGATCCGTGAAGGATCAGAATTTCAGTTGACATCAACGCTAGTTACAAGTTGGAAATTGGCATATTTGAAACTCAAATTGGACATGAGCGTTTATAGAAATCTGTGCACTGCGTGGCAGACTTTGCTTTGGTAAAGAACTTAAAAAAGGTTTCATGTGGCATTAGCTTGTTGATGTCACGTCAAGTTTGGAAGATCTTTTTGTTAAATCTAATCAGTAAATATAACAGAGTAGGAAGGAGTTCAGCAGAGATAGTAAAAATGAGGATGAACACTGACATCAGCATGGAAAGCTCTGAACGCAGACCAAGGACAAAGATAGATGTGACCAAAACTAGTGCCATGTATCAGTTGCTTTTTAGGGCAAACTGAGGCAATACACTGCTCTTTAAAAACAGAGAAAGTAACTAAACAAGCAAATACATGAGAATAAAATACTAATATATCTCAAATATGTCTAGTATTTATGCGGCAGTGACTTTTAAGCCATGTAGAAATAGACTCAATGTGTCATCGGTGGACTCCACATTTCACTGCATCATTAACTAGCCGTCTGTTAACCATCGACATATGGACGCCCAGGCAGTCTTACAAATGGGTATTTGGCTCATGATTGATTGTCAAGTGAAATGTCATCTCATTTCACCTCATTAGACTGAACCAATCACATTACATTAGTGTCAGTGTCATTGACACCTTCTTGCAATACCACCGCAGTGGGAATACAAGCGTCCTCAGGGTGGCTGCAGTGTCAACAACTGAAAGTTGAGAGGCAGAAACACACTGCTTGCCATTTATAGAGCTGAAAACTTAAATGGTCAGAGTCTGTCTAAGGGTGTCCTCAAACAGAAAAAAGCCAGTAAAAGGTTATCAGTGATACAGCTTCATAAATAATTAAGATGAAGCGTGAAAAGAAATATAAAGCTTTATAATTTGACCTCAACCTCTAATCAGTTGGTTAAAAATTAAGAAAACATTTTTATTTTTCCTTTACCTCTAATAATTTAATGATTTGTTATCTGAACTCTAATGGTCCCCATGCTTATATGGTTATGAGATATTATGTCCAGGGCATGGATTGGAACAATAGTCAACACAGACGAGAGCAAGCGTACCTAAAAGCACTTGTAGCAAAACAAACTGGGGACCAGCTATTTGTTAATCACTTACTAAGTCTGTGCGCTAAGTCCTTCATAAGTTCTTAGTGTCTACTAGCTAGCTTCAAAGCAGGGGTTTACTAAATGTCTTAGCCAGTACAGATCAAGCAGGAACCTCCATGTCTAAAAAGTGAAGCCAATAAGGAAGTCCCTTGAACCTGCGATGGCCAGCAGGGGGCGACTTCACTGGCAAAAAAAAAAGTCCAGTTTCATTGGAAATAATGCGAAAATGACCCTATTTCCCATTTGATTTATTACCTCATTAAACACTTTCCTAATGAGTTTATGGTCACTGTCGCTAGTTTCAAGTCTTCTTCAAAACATCATGTTGTTCATTTAGTAAATTATGGTCCCATATAGAGGAAAATAGACAAACCAGTGCTGTGTAAATTTAACCACCGTTGAAAAAGTTTACTATGAACTCGGCTTTACATTTTCTCTGGTGAGTACATTTTGCTTTAAGCTTGTTTATATGAAGATTAAAAATTAGCATCCCAGTTAAAAATCACAGTTGACATAAATTACAGATGCATCTTGTTAACCAAGTTAGCTAGCTCCACCGTCTCATCCAAATATGGTCACGTCCGGTGGCACTGGTTGCAAAAAATCAGTTTGGCCACAGCCAAAACATGAGGCTTCAAAACGGCAGTCCACAAACCAGCAGGTGATGTCACGGTAATTATGTCCACTAAATACAGTTAACATAACATTGAAAAACAGAATGTCACTTTAGCGTTACATGCTGTAGCATAACTGCTAAATACAGCTTTCAAGTGCCAAAAGATATGTTAAACTTGTTTGTTTTAGAGTCAGTATAATTTCATGCAGAACAGAGTCAAATCTGATTATAACCTAGCAGTTATATTGTGGACACTTATACAGTTATTTTTCTGAAATGTATTTAAAAATATAATTTTAGAGGGCAAACCAAAGCGAACAAAAATTTGCTATGATGCAAGTTGGCTGCAGCTTGGTAGGTAGTTAAAAAAGGCTTTGTATACCAAGACAAAATACAGAATTAAAGAGTGAAATAAATTTCAAAAAGTTTTAATTTAGCTCATTAACTTATTGACGGGTAAAAGAAAATATATTATTTTATTTTTTTAATTTTTTTTTTTAATTTTTGTCAATGTCCATTACATATTAAGGTTTGTATTTGTTTTTACACTTAGTTAACATATTTTTGACTTGTCTGAAAAGGGGCCACAGTGCTTAGGTTCATTGATAACAAACAACAGTCTTGTCTCTGGTTTCCCTTTGCTTTCTCTTTGCTTTCTTGGACCTTTTCTACCACTAAAACACATGTACGATATTTGAAAATCAATGTGAAAACTGCAGTTAAAATGCTTTTACTCTCTGTTAGAACTGAATTATAGTGCTGCTTTGCACTCTTAAAGTTTGGAAAAGGTCATGATATAATAAAGGGTATTTGTTACATTTGAAATGCCCTCTTTCACTGCACATTCACATTTTATGGCATTCTGCCTTTTAACCTAAAGCCAATTTTACCATTCAACCCACATGTTTAAAATAATTTAAGACTGTGAAATACTTCTGCTTCTGTAACGCACTATTGATCCTTTGGCGGAGAGATTTGCCTATTCTATTGCCTGCCCAGCTTCACAGCTCAAGTTAAAGAAAAAGAACAGCACCCCAGAGTCAGTGTTTGTTATTCGGTGTCATATTCAAGGACATATCAGCAGGGTGCAGATGTTTGTTGGGTCATTAGAGGGGTGTCATGATTTTTTTATGTCACCCCTTCTCATAAAAGCATACAGCAGAGGCCAGAGGAGTCATTTATTTGTTGTACAAACACCAAACTATGTTCCACAGTCAGGTCCACATTCTTTCACAGGGATTAATTATGCCTGTCACCCCCATTTCCTTTTATAGTGACCAATCAGATCTGACCACAAGTTGTTAGCACACAAGATTAAACATTTATGTGAGGCAGAGAGTCTGTTTAAGACCTGAACTACTCATCTGATTTGTACTCTGTCCACTGACTTAGCAGAGGCAAAACTATTCTGCCTCATGTTTCACGTCCCACTTCTTTCCATTCTTAGGTGAATGCTATTTTTGCACGCAGGTGTGTGTGCTTGTGTAAAAGAAGGCTGTGTAAGCATTAGACCGAATGTGTGTGTGTGTATGTGGCTTGTGTAATTTTGTTCAAAGTCTACATCATGTCTCTTCTGCTGTTGCAGAAGAAGAGGTGGGGGCTACATCTGACTGCGGCTCGAGACTGCCATCTATGGGGACTGACAAGCTCAGATGATGGAGATCCAGCAAGTAGACAAGACACAATCACAGTTACTGCAAGACACTGAGTGTGTTGCCTCTACTTAGTGTACAATTACCTGCATAATAATGTGAGTGTGATACGTGACTAAAGGGCTAAATGAGAACAGTACCTTAAAACACCAACAAACTGGACTTTTGTCAATACTATTTATAACAAACCATGGATTCGTTGGAGAAAAATAATTTGAAGAATATTGCCATATGGCAGTTTTGGAAAGCAGCCAATGATTCATAGCACTTTCTTTTCAGAGTGATGCTAAAATAATCTTTGAGCAGGTATTGGATCTAACCATTTAAAAGAATTTCAGAAATAAAACATTCAACAGAGAGCATCTTTACAACTTCAAATACACCTTGCACACCATGAATCAAAGGAAGCTCCTTGACTGGAAATACAAACTCACCACAGGCACAAAAAGTCGGTTTGGCTTTCAGAGCTGGGTCCACTAAGACTATCATGAGCTGAAATACAATTCTGAGGACTGAACTATGTGTTTTTACAGAAAGGGATTAACAGCTTTTTCTTCAAAAGGCAAACGGCACAAGCAGAAGTCTAGATTTACGAAGATGAACTACCTGAAAACTGAAAGCTTGTTTTGAATCCATGAGCAAGTAAATCATTGCCATGACTTGATTTTCGATGTGTACAATTTGTTGAGTATGTTGTTAAGAAGGCCATTTTATTTAGCCCTCCATTTCACATTAGTTGTGGATTACCTCCCGATTCCTTTATAATAAAAGGCCAGTGTTTAAGACAGTAATCAGTCTGTCAAATGCAGTAGGGGGAACAATGGCTTCAAACTATCAACTCGCACTGCAAAACAATTTGGCAACCCTTCCTGCACTGGAAATAGGCAATTCCAGCAAGATTGTATAACTCAACAAAAGGCTAAGCTCTAAGATAGAAGTTGAGAAAAAGTGTTGAGAAAGTTCAGAGAGTGCTGGTGTTTCCACTCACACAGGGACAGACTTATACCTTTTATCAGAGAGCTACTCTTAGATATCCTTAATTATTCAGGGGCTCTGAAAGTGGGGTCTTTATGGAGTAAAACAGAGCAGACGTGATAATGCAGAGCTCTCTTCTCTATCCCAGAAAAGACTTTGATGTCTTTTTCTCATCCAAGGAATAAAAAAACAGTTTCATAGTGATGTCTGTGTGTGAAAAAAAGAACTTCTAAGAGTGGAATAATCACTTCTGATAAAAATAATACTCCATCTTATCACTGGCCTCTTAGCGACTTCTCTATCGGAACTTTCCACAATTATTTTATCAACTACATCAACTGTGCTCTGGTATACATACATGTGCATGAGGAGATAAAAATAGAGGTAACTCCCAACTTGTAGCTTGAGGATACGTCAGTGGATAGTAAATCCAATATAAAGCCCCCCCATCCTGGAAAATGACAGATCCCTATAAAACAGTGAGTTCATTTTCAGGCACTACATCTCAATCAGACTCCTAGATGCCAGACACAGTCTTCATTTCTTTTTGTGCCAAACTTGTTGGGCTCATTTACCTGAAGCAGGTGTTTTCCGCCACTCCTGCAACATCTGTATCCTACTTCCTCATAAACAGGCTCGCTCCCAGGCTTGGTTTCGGTACTTTCAGCGCAATTAGTTCACAAATGAGCATCTTAGATTCGCAGCCTCGCAATGCCGAGATTATTCATGTCCCAGCGGCTGCAGGGAAAAGCTAAGAGATGCTTTCTCAGCACTCATCTCTTTAACCAGTTATTCTCTATATTACCCACAGGAAATCATACTGCCAGTGTATGTCATGTTTCACATATTTGAACAAGCTCATATATGGGTTTATACAACTGAAAGCCATACACATTAACCTGCAAACTTACACCAGGGAATACACAATTATTTTCAGTAGAATAGACAGTTTCTACTTTTACTCCCGAATACACACACACACACACACACACACACACGCACACACACAAAACTAAGATAATAGACAGCACAGTTAAAGAGACCCTCTCAAAAAAGAAAACTCAGAAAATGCTTCTAGTAAGAAACAGTAAAGAGAAAAAAGAAAAAAATAGAAAATGAGCTGCTGATTATCCTTAATAGTGATTGTCGAAAAAAACAGTGTTGGTGTTACAAATGGTAATTCTAAAACCTAATTTTTACATAGATTTTTACATAGATTTTCAAATTTAAAAAAACAAAACAAATAATATGCCCAACATAGCATATGTACTAAGTTTATTAGGCACACCTATGTATCCTAATTGATAAGCAGTTATTGTCGGAGGGCAATCAGAAACACATCTCAGTGCAGCACAATGCAAATTCAACAGCAACACACACTATAACCTCAAGAAAGTTTCAAGAAACGTTTTAAGGTCAGCTGAGGTTTCTGCCACTAGCTAGGTTTCTATCCGAATGCAAAGTTTAACAGAATTTCAAGAAAATCAGTAAAACATTAATTAATTACTTAAAGACTAATTTTTCAGTCGGACGCAATACACTATTGCAAAAGAAGAGGTTATAAGAAGATGACATAAATGAGCACGCGTCGGAACATCATGTAGAAAATGTGATGGAACTACAGCATATATGTTGAGATGACATGTTTCCAGTAAGTGCAGAATATTTAGTCAAACTGCACCTCTCTAAAAAAGCTTCAACAAAAACTGACCACTATGCCATTCATGAAGTTAGGCGTTATTGCATGTCTGTTGTATCAGACTTGATTAGTTAATGCAAGTTATACCTAAGAAAGTATTTATAAAGTAATTACCATACAGATTCATAGAAATTCTACACACATGGGTACATAAACCTGTGGGAGGGAGATAGTTTGGCTTTGACCCATAACAGCAGTAGTTTTCCCGGAGTCTGCTCCTCAGGTCACCTTCAGCAGTGAAGCGCCTCAAGGCTTCACTCACACACAGGGCAACTGTGTACGACAAAGAGTCTCTATAATCCTCCACCTGAGGGAACTGTAGCTGAGTGGATCCTCCCTGATTATCTGGGAGGAGTTGTGCCTGAGTTGTTTATCTACTACTACTATGGTAGACAGCGTGTATATTCAAGACAGATGACACTTGACATTCCCTTTTGACAGCGTTTCATTTCCAAAACCCTCGTTAAGCACCAAGTGAGCTCTCCTTCAGAAGTGAGCGGGCAAACACATTTTTCTCCTGAAAACAAATTAGCTTCATTTCCACAAAGATGGATGCTAGAGGCAATCCCAGTTCTTAGCTCTGAAAAACACAATAATGTATTATTCTGACTATTGGGACACACAAGCCCTTTTTAAAATAGAGATCCTGCAATACTGCCACAAAGAAGACCCACCATTACACCTGCTATTTTACAGTGAACATCGGCAAAACCCTGCCTCTGTGTGTGTTTATAAAATACAGCTCCGGGGGCAAATGACTCCCAACTTGACACAGCATTTACAACATCATACGCGTCTAGTGTGCGTCCTGTCCTACCGGCTCCCCCATTTACACATACATTGAGACAGCTCTGTTACTACTACAGCGGGACAACAACGCAATGCAATGCAGAATACAGGCACAATATTGAGTTCAGATATACTAAATTACATTGTGTTCCTTTATTTTGAATGAATGTGTGTGACAGAGAGAAGTGAGTAGCAAAAGCTGACAACTGAAATTCAGAAATACAAGTGGCGTAGGTCTTTGTGGTTCCTTTATCCAAATGAAAATGACTTAACTAGTTTTCATTTCAATTATCTAGGATGATGAAAACTACAAAATGTAAAAGGGTGTGCAGACTTTTATTCATCTCTGTTTATGACGAGCAGAAACTGATTATATTCACCTTTGGGCCTTTATGAGTTTTAGAGGGGAGTGGAAGAACATCTGTACAGAAACAGAGAAAGAAACAGCTGTGTTTTTAATGTTAAAAAATGAATTTGTAAAATTGTCCAAAAATATTTTAAAAAATGTTAAAACTTATTTTTACATTTGACTTAAAAACCATTTGATACACAAACAATTTATACTTTATCAATGTCTTTATTGGAACTTAATGAATAAACAGCAGCTCAAACTGTATGCAGTTTCTCACCATGTTTTATTATTCAGATTTTATTACCCCAAAGACAAAGAGGGGAAACTAACTGGCAAAAGTCGTCCTTTGTCTCTCCCTTCCAGAATGGCTTCAGTTAATGTTTACTCATCTGATGTTCCTACCAGCAGGACATCTTATACAGTTACAAAAAATATCCATATAACCATTTAGGGATCCGCTGCCTGTATAGTTCAAGTCTAGTTACATTTAGTTTTTTTGGATGAGGTTAGGAAAAGACTGGTTAAACAAGACTAACAATCTACTGCAATCATGCTAGCAGCTCAGTAAGGCTGTACCATAGATTGTGTGAGGTGGACGTAGTCAACGTGACGTCACCCATCGGTTTGTGGACTGCCACGTTAAAGTCTTGAGTTTGGCCGATAGACCACTGCCATGTTGATTTTTTTCAACCAGCGGCACTGGACTTGACCATATTTGGACGAGACGGTGGAGCTAACGGTCGGGTGTGGAGCTAGCTAGCTTGCTTAGCTAGGTACATCTGTAATTCACTTTAACTGTAATGTTATCAGGGCTGATAACTTTGTATAGCAAACAACAGTCTTAAAACTAAATGCACTCACCAGAGAAAGTGAACAGCCGACTCCTAATAAGCTTTTTCAATGGTGTTGGTTAAATTTACAAAGTGCCGAGGGTACAAGTTACTCTTGCCTAATTGACAGGTCACCATGGTAATGACTTATCAATCACAGATAATCCCGCCCTGAAGCATACTCTGCTTTATGGTCTATTTTTCTCTAAACGGGACCCTGATTTACAAAATGAACATCATATTGTGTTGAAGAAAACTTCAAACTAAGTAGGGTCATTTTACCATTATTTCTAATGGAACAGGACTTCTTTGCATCTCTTAGCTGACACGAAGCTTCCCGCTTGGGCTAGACTAAAGCCTAGTTCACACTACACGATTTTTTGTCCGATTTGCCGCTCGGCGACCATCAGGTTGCGATCGAGGGTACATCAGCGGTTGATCGGCCGTCGCGAGTCGTTGAACTACTAAATGACGCATCAAAACAGCTCTCTGACACATCGCCAACATCTGCCAGCTCTGATATCTAGCATGCCAAATATCTGGGTGGAGTCGTCCGACTTGACATCCACATCCAGCCAATGAGAGCAAGCTGCAGCCAGAGCAGGCAGCTACTTTTTAACAGCAAAACACTATTTACTCCTCTCCAGCTCTCTCTGTAGCTCAGACAATCCCTGCTACCTACCTGTGCTAATCCATTCTTTCACTCATATTCTTCGTCTTTATAATTGGTATCTTTATAATAACAAACAACAGCTTTTTCGTGTGTAGGTTCGTGTCATTTCTCGTTTCACATTTCACGTGTTTGACAAAACGTGGTTTGGAAACCAGCGTCGGGTGACAGAGTAGCTGTCAGCTCATGTAGTGTGCGACCCCCTGTCACCGATCAGTCACGTAGTGTGAACGCCACAAGGCAAGTTGTGTAGTGTGAACGGCACGGCTATCGGCCAATGCTGAAAGTCGTGTATTCTGCACAAGCCTTAAGGCACAGTGGTGCTTTGAGATAAATGTTAACATCAGCAGGCTAACGTAACCACAGCAACAATGTTAATATGTAGTTTAGCAGTTATGATTAAAAATTAGCAGGTTAGCGTGGTAATATTTGCTAATAAACCAAAGACAGAGTACAACTGAACAGGATAGGAATGTGAGTTTTTTTACGTATTTGATCATAAACCAAAGTACTGGAATGTATTGGCATGATTTTGGCACTATGTGAAAAACCAGGGTATCAAAGTTATTACAATTGTTCCTGAGGGGAAGCCACAAATGTCAACTTCATGATGGCACTAGAGGAAAAGTCACAGGACCACCTAATTCAATGTGATTCATCATCTATGGGCACCATGAATGGAATAATATATTTAAATAGCAATTCTAGTAATCCAAGCTGCTTTATTTCGAAATTTCATAGTGGACCAAAGTGGTGGACTGAATGTCCGACATCCACATAGCCAAGCTACTAGAATAGCTAAAAACCAATGTTACAATTGGTAGGAGAACAGCAGTCAACCAAAGTAAGTCTGCCTGACAGAGGATCTTGTCAGAACCACACAACAGAACAAATTGCTGAACCATCAACCAACAAGTGTGATTTCCTCTCTGCAGTGAGAAACAACTGTCCGCTGAATGCACAGCACACGAAGCTGCAAACTATTCTTAGTGAGAGAGTAGGCGTCTTGCCCTGTTTCTGTAGGGCTTTCATAGTGAGCATAGCCAAATGTCTGGCATGTTGAATGCACATACACACACAGGGATGCACACAGACACACATTTAAAAACAAAAGCACAGCAAATTGCATCAATTCACACACAATACTTCTCACACAATCTCAAGCACACACACACACACACCCTTTCTCTCTCCAGTAGGAGAAGTCGTGGCCCTGGAACTGCTGTAATTGCTGGTGTTACAACAACAGCAGAGGCTTTGACTGTGTCCTTGATGCAATAACTTGCTTATTAGATGCTGGACACAGGCAAACCTCATCCTTTACTCCCAGTAAAGCTTCCATACTGGCAGAAAGGGGTAGCAGTATGCACATACATGAGATTAGCGCTAAGAAATTAGCAGAAAGAAAGATGAAAACAGGATTTCAGATTTGCTGATATGAAGGAAGGGAGCTGACACAGAAAACGTATGAGAAAATAAATACTTGAGAATAAATTATGAGGGGGGAAGAGTGTGCAAGCTAGACAAAGAAAAGCAGCGAAGCACCTGCAGGCTGAGACTGAACTTATTTCACTTATTTCAGCTGTGTTTCCACGTACCTGTCAAGCACATTTAAGGGCCAACTTTTGAAATGTCACAAAAAATAAAACAAAAGAATTACTCCCATTTTTAACAGAAAGGTTAGAATGAAAAAATGAATTTCTTTGCAACAGGCAAATAAAGGAAAATGCATAAATAAGAAAAATGGGAGAAGTTGTATCATTATTGATTAGTATGGGGAAAGTTATTGTTCTCAGGTAATAATGTTTACCATATTTCATTCTGCCAGAAGATAACAATATGGCTAATGCTCCTGCAATGCCGAAAAACCCACAAAGAGCACCTTATACGTAAGACTGGCATCAGATGTGACCTTTCTGGGATGCTGTGGTGGGCAAATATTTCACAGATGACTGCTCAAAACTTCTCAACTGTTCTGCCATGAGATTGAACCTTTTGTTGGAGCAATCATACCCTCGTTATTCTGTGAATCTGTTTCAGTTTCTATTAACCAAGTCATTCTTCTATCAGATGTACAGAACAGAAATTTCTGCCTCAAAACATGCTTATTCTTCCTATATTCCCCTAACTTGATACATTAAAATGTGTAATATAATATTTGTACATGGATTGAAATAGAGATCTCAAGAAATCATATCAGCCAGTCCCAGCCTTCATACCCCTATGAGGCATTACTTCCATCTAATTTGCCTGTAATTAGATGACCAGGATTCATCCTACTGGGTGATTAATTGCTCACAAAGATGATGAAACCCCTCCCCTCCCCGGGTAGTAACCATGGTGATGACGAGAGTGGTGCTAGCACTCATGTGAAGGAGATGTTGGATCGACACAAGCATACACACACAAAAACAAATACACACCCTAAGGGTGTGTATCTGTTCCTCTCAGATGATTCAACAATAATTTAGATACACTGTCCACAATCTGATTCAAATACAGTCTAATGTTTTTAACTGTATAATTCTACAAATGTAAAATTTTTACTCAAGTGGGCAATCTTTTATCAAGCCCATATTTAATTTCTTGATATACAGTAGAGTTTATGGAAACTCTATGCAAGAACAATGGATAAATTTAAAAACAACTGGAGCTGAGTGATTAGTCAAGTAGACAATTAGTCACCAAGCAACTAATCTGCAATACTGATAATGGATTACTTGTTTAAGTCATTTTTAAACCAACATATGTACTGTTTCCAGTGTCTCAAATGCTATTTACTGCTTTTCCCAGTGTTCTTTGATACAAAATAGAATACATCTGTTGACTGAATTAATTTTCTCTTTCCAAAACCTAAAATAAATCCAGGCTGTGGGTTGTACCTAATGTATGTTAGTTAGCTAACACTAGCTAACCTACTACTGAATGTAACGTTATAAATCCCTACTGTTCTGCTTTTTAATGAATGTAATGAATGAAGAGGCCTACCCAGCTTTACAGGAACAGTGTTGATCCTTAATATTGTTTTCTTTTGTCTCAATCGTCGGGGGATGCTATGGTCCACTTGTACCGTGTGATTGGTAGGCTTAAGCTTCTATCTTTCTTTTTTTTTTTTTTTACATCCGTTTGAGTCAGTTTGAGTCAGTTTCACAGCCTGAACACAACCTTCAAATGTATAATGAAACTGCAAATCTGTCTGCTTCTTTCTAGGATCCAACAAATCTGTCAATATTTCTCCGGAGAGTTCAGTAATAGGCAGTGGCAGTAACGTGATGAAAGTCTAACAGCATGTCTGACTTAGCAACATTTACTAAGAGGGGCGTGGCTTAGCGAAGGATCAATTGCCTTCCACACACCACCATTTCTAACAGCAAAACTTCAGTCCAATCTCACACAGAATATAGT
>JAPMOB010208231.1:38690-63231 GCA_029875015.1 Lepomis gibbosus
TATCCATGTCACTTCATAAACCATTGCAGGTTAAAAGCCTATTGCTGTTGCCCACACACCAAGCTAGAACAGTCCATTAGCAGATATACAAATGGTAACATCTGGATCATGTCGGCATCCATCAGACACACACAAACCCACAGCAATAAACACACACACACATACTGTATGCACACGAGTAACAGTTGGAGATATTTGAGTGGCATCTCATCCCAGCTCTGCAGGAAACTACTTATGGAGTCAAGATGCGATGAGAGCCTCCTATCACTTCTAACCCCCACAGCTATAACAGATGATGTGGTGATAAATGTACAAACATGGTGACACACAAAGACTGGAGATTATGGAAATAGATGGAAATGGCTGACCATGCTGTATGTAAGAGGCAGCGGCAGAGAGTGAGACGTTATACATTTAGATTCAGATGCCTCAGGGGGGTCTCAAGGGAGCTGTTATGGATGGAGCGCAAAACAAATATTGAAGTGGTTAGCAACAAAACATTACACTGAAAGCATAGTTGTTTAACAGATATGTGTCTGTGTGTGTGTCACAGCATGCAATATACCAGAGAGAGCTGTAAAATGAATTCTGAGCAGCTACATGCAAAATATGAATATAGATTGAAGGCAGATTTTTACATTATTTCTTGTCTTGTACATATGTTTTATATCCAAGACAAAAAGCTTAAGACGGGATTTTAAAGAAAATAAATTTCATTTGGATTAAAAGGTGTGTAGACTCGTGATTGGTTTACACCACTGAGAAAGATTTCTTCACAGCTCAAATAAGAAAAAAGGCTGCTTTTCATGAAGCAGAGCTAATGCTTTCAGAGCAGATGGAGGAATGAGGCTCATAGAAAAATCACTTCCAGCGTATGTATTCTTTTCAGCAAAGTGAAAGACAAGAAAAATTTTGCCACAGAGGAAGAGCTCCCTCTTACAAGAAGCAACAGAGGTTACGACCTGTAATGCTTCTAGAGTAAAGGTATGATACCTTTATAACAGACTGGATGGTCTGAGACAAGCTGGTGTTCAACAGTGTCAAGTGGAGGTCAAGCTGAGGTTCCCAGGTCGGCCATGCAATTCCCCAAGAGAATATGAGTGGGTTAGTGTGAGCTTGCATGATCCGCATGTCTTATATACAAGCGTGTATGTGTGCATGTGTATATAACATATAAAATATATTTAACACCCATGTGTTTCGGCAACATTAAAAAAGCCTGTCTACCAGCGAGTTAAAAGGATTTGCCATGCTATGACATGGACGAGAAGCAGTTGAGTAATAGTGCCAGCTGCTTGGTGAGTCAGAAAATCTTCTACAGATGCAAGACCCTGAGAGTTTCTACACATTCCAATATAAACTCTCAATTCTCCCAAAATAATCGTAATCTAGCTCCTGTTGTATACACAACCATAAAAGCTGAAATTATGCATGTCATATGAGAAAACATACAAGCAGACTTGTAATTGGAGGATACATATCCATCCCTGCTCTGTGAAATGTGATGACCTTTGAAAGAACTTCTTGCATAACTAAAAAAATACTTGACAAGAGGTACGAGCAAAAACCTTCTTTTGAGAGAAGTAACAGAGAGTAAAGATAAAAATGTGGCTTAAATTCAGAGTCGAGGTTCAGAATTCCTTAACCCATGACTTCTATTGTGGATAACGAAATATTCACTGCAGGTATCTTTCAAAAGTAATAGACAGCAAGAGAGAGAGTGACAGAGAGAAAGTGAAGGAGAGATGCAAATACTACTAAATGGCCTTGGGTGTATGCTGGCCACTTCACAGAGTTTCAAATCAAGAGGCACAAGCGTTTGTAACTCATTGTGTGCGTGTGGTAAGAAACCAAGTGCTGTCCACACAAAGACAGCTTTTTGGAGCACTTCTTCCTTTCAACCCAGTAAAACAGTAGCCACAGCAAAGGTTACAAAAATGCAGTATTCATGAAAAGATAACAGCCCACAGCCATTTGACATTATTCAGAGGAGAAACTATATTTTCCTCTGCAAACTATTGAGAAACATCTACCTCCAGTTTCACTTTCTTCAGAGCCAAGGCCTGCCTGCCTGCCTTTCTGTTTGTCAGATGCAATTTAGAATGCACTACTTTCTCCAAATCAGATTTGCTGAGAACACCTCAACTCGATTGAATCCCAACCCAAACTTTGGTTCCAAAGGACACAACAGTGGCACAGAGGGAAAGAGGCCAGCAGCACAGGTGCATGGCTGCACTGTCCGGCTCAATGGCTTTGATGTAAAAAGGTGGCAAGGTCATTTGACTCTCCTTGGTTAAATAAAAGGTAAAAACAAGACTTAACACAAAATTCTAGCATGAATGTTTGTATATGTGTGAATGGCAATTGATATGGTCGTTGTTGAGATACTTATGTCTGGACTAAGTGGTGGAAGGACTGTGTTAAATATTGTTCAATATTACTATCTGACAGCGCCCTTACTCAATGTATTGCAGTAATAAACCTGTTGTTGTTACGTCCTAATGTGATGTCACTATGCTCTGTGTAGCGCATGTATGGACAGATGCCGTCCGTCTCTGTCTGATGATGAGATGTGAAGTGTTCGCCCTTCTTGAATAAATATGCTAGTTAAAGAGGCTAAAGTGAGATAATGAATAAAGTCTTGCTTAACATCTGTACGCACTAAAGGAGTAGGTTGTCACAACTGCTCAACTGGTTATGGGCCGAGGCAACGTTGGACTATCTTACATTAGCCTGCTACCGATGTTAATGAACAACAGCTAGGCGAAGACAGAAGAAGAATGCTGACTGTTATGCTGATCTAATAAGACTGATAGATGATAAGAGCCTATCGCTGATAAGACATGAAGCAGCTGATGATGGCAGGAAAGCCCTGAAAATATATAAAGAACGTTACTCTGGGATAAAGTAAACCGTGGATAATAAAGCTGTTCACGTATGCAGAATGAAGATAAAGTTATGTTCACGGACTTTAAAAGGAGACTTCGGGTATATGCAGAAACCACAGACAATGTGATGAAGACTAATATATGACAAGGCCAAAGCTCCACCAAAACACACATCAATAACAGTAAGATACTAACGTGACATGCTATAAGTGTGGAATGAGAGGGCACAAGGCAAGAAAATGTTTTAGAAAAGTGTGGTGCGGCCATTGTAAAAGTAATACACACCAAGAGTTCCTGTGCAAGAAAAAGAGGGGAACAAAATGGCGTCATAAAAATGTCAGAGGAACAGAACAGCATCCAAGAGCATCTCTTCAAAGCAAAAATGACCACCAAATAACGTGAAGATAAAAAGCATTATGTGGATAGAGGAGCAACATCCCACATTGTGTACAAGAAAGCTTGACAGCTTTGACAACTTGTTCGAGTCTGAGACACATTCAGTGGAATTAGCCGATGGTACCAAGTGCAGTGGAATAGCATAACGAAGAGGAACAGCGATTGTGTATCTACTAGACAATGCTGGCCGACAGCACAGAGCACAGATGCAGGATGCACTGTACATGCTTTTATATCCACATGGCCTCTTTTCAGTGGCAAGAGCAACAAACGGAGGGGCAACGATCACTTTCAAGAAAGAGGACAGTCGCTTGGTTACCAAGGACAGAAGCAGGTTTAACATCCACAAGAGTGGAAACTTGTATTACTTGCCTTCAGTTAATGACAATGTTGACCAATGTAAAGGGTGTCATGAAATACAAACTTGGCATGAAATGTTGGGTCATTGTAACTATGAAGATGTACAGAAGTTACAAGGTGTAGTGAAAGGCATGGAGATAAAAGGAAATGCAGTTAAACCGGATCAGTTATGTGAAGTGTGTACACAGGGAAAATTCACGCAGACAAGAAACAGGGAGCGAGATAGAAAGGCTAAGAAACCCTTAGAACCAGTTCACACTGATTTAGCCGGTCCTATGTCAACACCAACTATAGAAGGACACAGATATGTACAGTCCTTTACAGATGACTGAATTTGTGTATTTTCTAATAACCACGAGTAATGCAATAAAAACCACAGAAAAGTTCTTAGCAGACATAGCACCTTATGTAGAAGTCAAGTGCATTCGCTCAGATAAGGGCACAGAGTTTAAAGGCTGAGATTTCCAGGCAATGTTAACTAAGAATAGGATTAGATATGAGACGTCTGCACCCTATTCACCCCACAAAAATGGCGCAGCAGAGAGAGGCTGGCGAACTCTCCATGACATGAGCAGATGCTTACTGATAGAAAGTGAGTTACCAGATAAGCTGTGGAATTACGCTATGCACATAGCAGCTTACGTAAGAAACAGGTGCTACAGTAGGCGCACAAAGAAAACACCTTAGGAGCCATTCACAGGTAAAGACCCAAACAGATGCAAACTGCAGAAATTTGGATCAATGCAAGGTGTTTTCATATGCTATGATAAAAACAGCTGAGTAGCTTATCTAGTAGATTACCCAAACAGCCATTGAAAAGGAAACACAAACAACTGAGTCATACACAGAAATGTCCATATGGGTGTATACCCCAGGGTCAATGATGAAGAAAATGTTGTTGATGAAAATGTGGAGTGTACAAGGTCAAGGTATTTGGAGCAGTGTTTCTGGGACTTTGCCTGAAAAGACTGAAAGCACACAGCCAAGTAAAGTCAGTGAGACTGTGACCAGAAGATACCCTCAGAGAAACAAGAAGAAACCTGCCCACCTACAAGACTTTGAGACTGGGGATACAGAGGACAAACTACAAACATGTGTGGACTTTTGCTACAGAGCAGTGTGTGACATAACTCAAACCTACCAGGACGCCATCGTGTCAACCAAGTGAATGACAATGGAAGACAATGGAAGGATGCCATGAATGAGGAAATGCAATCTCCGGAAGAGAATGAGACCTTCAGCCTTACCCAGTTGCCACCCGGCAAACAGACAGTGGGGGTAGATGGGTTTACGTGCTCAAAAGAGACATTGATGGGTCAGACAAATACAAAGCCAGGTTCATAGTAAAAGACTAGAGTCAAAAACCAGGAACAGACTACGAGGAGATATATTTTCACCAACAGCTGATATGACAAATGTTAGAGTGATCTCGCAAAATGCAGCGCATGAGAATCTAGTGTTACACCAGATGGATGTTAAGACAGCTTATTTGCATGCACAGATTGATTTTGAGATCTATATAGAGCAAGTCAAAAACAGGTGAAAAGCTTTTTTGTAAGTTACAAAATTCCCTCTATGGTCTTAAACTGTCAGGTAGAAACTGATATGTTGTTATCCACATGTTTGAGTGAGAACAGTTTTGTAGAGAACCCTGCTGATCACTGTGTGTATACAAGAGAGAGAGAGACAACAAAAAGGTAATATTGATAGTATGGGTCGATGATCCGATCATAGCAGCTAGCGATGAGGATGCACTGGCAAGTATAAAACAAATACTCACTGAAAGATTTAAAATGAAAGTTGGAACTTTTTCTGGGAATAGATTTTTACCAAACAGAAGGTCAAGTTAAAATGTCACAGAAGAAATACATAGACAAAGAACTAGAGAGATTTGAAGTGCAAAAATTGCAGGTCCAGAGAGACTCCATGTGAACCAAAACTAGAATACACAGATGCTGAGAAAATAAAAGACCCAAGAAAGTACAGAGAGTCAATGGGGAGCTTAATCTACTAATCTCCACATGCACTACACCTGATATTAGTTTTGTTGTCAGTAAACTATCTCAGCACTTTGCTGAACCAACTGAGGAACACTGGAACACAGTAAAACATGTGTTCAGGTATCTTAAAGGTACAGCAGTTATGTTTCAAGAGAAACGAGATGCTGATTGAGCATCAGATGCATTAGACAGACGTACTGTGACAGGAAATTGTGTCAGTCTAAGTAAACGAAGCACTCTGATTTCATGGGAAAAAAGGAAGCAACCAACCGTAGCACTATCTACTTGTGAAGCAGAGTACATTTTCTTAGCATCAGGCAATCTTCACATTATGGTAAAAAAAAAGATATATTTATGTTGTTTTGATCTCAGCCCATTGAGCTAAGACCGAGTGGGGGTGTTAAATATTGTTCGGTATTACTATCTGACGGCCCCCTTAATCAATGTAATACGGTAGTAAACTTGTTGTTACGCCCTAATGTGATGTCACTACACTCTGTGTAGCATGTGTATGGAAGTGTTTGCCCTGAATAAATGACAGTCAAAGAGGCTAAAGTGATATAATGGCTGAAGTCTTGCTGAACATTTCTACACACTAAATTGGAAGGTTGCGCACAACTGCTCAACAATCTGAAAACAGACAGCAATCCCAAGAGCAATGCCACTAACCTGGCAAAAAAAGCTTTGTGGATATTAAGCTAAAATAAACCTGCCTCAGCCTTGATAACGAAAAGTGGCTGCAACAGAGAAGAGCATCTCATTCTCCTTAATTGAGACCCCAACGATTTGCTCTCTTTGCATACCTGTCAAATTAACTGTAATGGAAGTAGCTAGAAGGGAGATTTCTCCAGGAAAACCTGCATAAATCAGCATAACATGAGATTCCTCCCCCAACCTCCAATGCTGAAATAAAGAAAGGGGTCTTGTCTTATAATAAACACTTTATTTTGAGCTCAATGTTGAACTGGAATGGCCATGAAATCAACAAGTCTAACACAAAAAAATTTGGTGGTCAGTCGTAACAATTAACTCTCCTCACTGTGCTTCAGGTGAAGGCACTCCACCATGAACCCCCATTTTATCACTGAACTAGGATTATCATGCACTTTAAATTTTCTTTTATCATGTGACAATGTGTGAGATTTTTTCCTTTTGTCAGCTTCAGCCGCCAGCTAAGACAAGAGTTTCACAGGCAAAACTAGAAACCTGACAGATAACTGTATGTATTTGCCCAAATTAAATTCTGGTGACTGGTGTGGACACTGGCAGGAAACTCTGGAATAAAAAACAAACTGTCTCCTGGGTTATTCTGTCAAGAGAAAGCTGGGCTAGCCAATATTAAATATCTTTTCTCTGTCATTGTTTTGCCATCATTTCATAAAAAGCATCCTGAAACTGTCCAAGCTGGTAAAATATGTAAGCAGGAGTGTTCTGTGTACAGTTTATTGACATCCTCTTACGTGATCTCTAGATTATCAAGTATTATTTGGAGCTAATTTCTAAAGCTATCTAAGCCAGTATACCCAAACAACTCCAACATAATCATTATTTTCAAAACTTCCAAGATTCATTCTACACCACCCTCCGCAGGAATGGCAAACGCCTATTAATACAAACACATTGTGACAGGTTGCCCTCATCCCACGGCGAAGAATATTCATTTTGACGTGAACAGTCTCTTCTGTTCAGAGATTAAAATATCCAAACCGAAGGGCATGATACTTTGTGTCACATCATTATATACTATGATGGAAACCATACGCAAAGGCTACCTTATTCTACAGCGACAGCATGTTCAATTATCATCAACAAAACACAACCAAGAGCTGCAGGTTGCAGCACAGAAATACTGTGCTGCAACCTTCAAATTATTTCAGATATTTAGAAGATCTATTAATGTCCATTTGAAATGAACTAGTAGCTTGTGTAGTCTTTCACTGATAAAGCTGAATACTAAGAAGCTCAGAAGGGAAATGAAGAGTATTTTAGCTTCCGCTTGGCATCACCATTCTGCATTCAGAAACTGTTTGCCTTGCTCCATATGTAAGTCTCCACATTGACTACGAGGCACTAAGACACAATCCTTTGTCTCTATTCTCTCCCACTTCAATTGGGGAGAGCTGTTCCTGCTGCAAAGAACTTTTAATTGCTTTAAGCCAATAAGAAAATGCAACACAGGGAATGAATGGCTTATGTGCTGCTTCCCGGGCAAAACAGCAAAACAGACCCTCCTGCTCACACTGATTTCCTCATAGCTAAATCCCAGAGACTGTCTCATTGTTTCTTCCCGAGTGAGAACAGGAGATAGCGAGGTCAGAGCACAGAGAACGAGGAGAGAGATAAGTTGAGTGAGCACACTTTAATTTTGACACAGTCGCTCCCAAGACGCCAATTGCTCAGCCTGAATCAATGCAATCGTTCTTGAATGTTTCAGAGCTGAGAGACTCAGGGAGCGCAGTCAACAATACAAGAATTTAAAAGAAATACACAAATAAGTCAACAAAAGAGGGGTGACAATAATTAAGGTGAGTGTTTTGTTGCTCACTGTTCATCCCAGCTGTTGAGCACTTATTAATGAGTTTACAGCCTGTGGTCCTCTCTTGTCAGAGTGGTGATTAAGCTGCCCATCTGGGGGCGACTACAGATAGCATAGATCATTCTTGGGTCCCAGGGCTTCTTGCCACTGTTGCCCTGGTGAGGCCATTTGGGCCAGAAGAGAGCTAATCAGTCATAGGCAAGCCGCAAGCTTGATCCCATGTGGCCGCATGAGCACCCATCAGCAATCCAAAGTTCAGAATCAGAGTAACTTTCATCACCATGTGATATAAATGCTCAAGTCTGCCTTTTGTTAGTTTGCAGGGACTTTTGCGAGGATTTCTATGGCACTAAAATGTGAGTCAGTGGCACATTGTGACTGTAACGAATGTGACTGATAGCTGAGTATCAGTATGAGTGTATCCTTAGATACAATTGACAAACTATCCAACAATGTCACTTCCATTGTTGTATGTAGAATATGTTGTAAGGTGCTACACCAGATGGCACTTCAGGAAAATTGAAAAAACCTAATGAGAATTAATTGATTTTTCATGAACTTTTGTTTGAGTTAACCAACCTTATCATAATGGGGGAAAAAAACAGTTTTCATAATTTTCATTTTAAATACAATAATCTACAGCCCCATTTCTTTAGTACACCTCCAGAATATGCCTGCATTAAATCTGTTGAAAACATGGAGCTCATTTATTTGTTGAAGGGGAACGCCACCAGTTTTACACTGTCTGTTTACAGGTCTTAGGTAGTACAAGTGCATGTGTGTAAAAACTAATAAAGCCAGATGTGGCTCAATGGGAAGCTGCCCAAAATCTAATCACTACCTCAAGTGACATCACTAAAAGTAAGAAAATGATAAAAACAATCTAGGCATGTGGAGTTAGAAAGAAGTGAGCTCACCAGACCTCTGTAAGCCACCGGTCAAGTTGGATTGTGGGTGATGTAAGTGATGAAAAGAATAAAGAGTGCGTGAAACAAGACAGTGGTTCCACAGGGCAACAAGGCATCACAAGGAGGGGTTGCAAAATGTTTAAAAGGATAGAAAAATTGGAAAAAAAACATATCTGCTACACCAAAATATGTTTAATTTAGCTGCTTTTTAACTTGTGATTGACTAGATAATTTAACCGCTAATAATTATTCTTAGAAAATTAGGTAGAACTGGTGATAACTGGTACATAAATGCAACCCGTGATGAGGGGTTGTAAGCAAACGTTACCTTGTTTGAATAGGTTCCAAGCTGGAAAGGTTGGGAACGGCAGCACTGAATCATGTAACGTCTCAGTAGTGTGACAATAAGGAAATGAGATAATTTAAACTTTATCCAAATGTATTACAGTGCCCGCTGATGGAATAATAGGAACAGTAAATGAACATAACACAAAATAAAACTGTAACAACAGGTGATACTGTTATGTTCTGGTTTAAATGACAGAGCAAAGTTTAAAAAGAGAAGGAAAAAAAACTTTCATTCAAAGTGCAATCTGTTATGCCTCATTAAATCTGAACCGTCTGTTTAAAAATGACTCATCATTAACTCCTGGCTCAGAGACCCGATTTTAGAGATTCATTACTGGACGACTTAAGACACGAGGCAGCAAAAATGTATAGACTGCATTAGAAGCAGAAAATTTTGCTTATTTCCATTTTCTTTTCTAAGATGTTACAGAGCAATTGTTGTTTAACCTCGAGATATCTTTCCTGCAGGCACTTGTGGCACTACCGCTGTCATGTAAATTCTCCTCACTCCTACTCTTTGGAAAGAGAAGGGAAACAATATACTGCCTGAATGGTTCGCTCTAATGCTTAGATGAGGTTGCACATCTGTCATAAGCTCTTACTTTCCATTGTTTTTGCTACAGCTGCATTCTTTACATTCCAGTGGCCGTGACTCCCTTTGACTCCACAGAGGAGAGAGGAGGGGACAAGTCATTCCTCCAGACTGATTCTGTAAACACAGTTTAAAGCTCAAGCTAAGGTGTCATTTAACAACATTTCTTACTGTGACAAAAATGGTTGGCTAAGGATCTGAATTCAGAAGGCTGCAGTAGTGTCTAATTTGAACAGTTGTGTTCCAGTCACAGCAAATTTAACCACATCGTCACAAACTGTTGACCATCATCAGAGTTGCTTCACAGTCTCTCTCTTGTTGTTAAAGGTTTGTGCTATGAAGTTAAGACAAAGATGAGGACAACAGCTGACAAATAAGGTGAGGAGGGAGGCCAGAAGCTTTGTTAACATGTGAGGTCGCCAGATCATGTGACTTCAGTGTGGCACTACAACAACTGTAGGGAACACTGCATCCGTAAAACCGCAAGGACACAGAGAAAAGGACTGATTCAACACTGGAAACAGACAGTTGACCAAAACGGGTCACGGCTTTGACAGCGTTAAAGTCCACAACCAGGAGTCCGTGGACAGCTGGAGAAAGATCAAGAAGGCCACCCACATCTGATACCACCCTTGAACAGACTCTAGGGGTTATGATTCTACCCCGGAAACTACCCCGTTCTGTCTGTATGTCTTAGCACTGAGTCAGACAGGCAACGTGTCCAGGGTATACAATGCATTTTTGTCCATTGAAAGTTGGGATATGCTCCAGCCTTCTACAATCTTGCATAGGACAGGCTGGTTAGAGTGCGGATGGATGGGTATTGCCTGTAAGAGTTTCACTCCAGCAGTAAACACTGTTTCTTTTTGGAATTAAGTCTGCTAACATTTAAATTCCCTGGAATCATCTAATTAAGCAGCCAGACAAAAATCAACAGAAATTGAACTAATCTGAGTAAATAATATTTTTACTAGATTAAAGCATGTAAGTGTCTACACAGCATTAAGCTCCACAAATGGTTAGTGTGTAGACTACAAAATGAACAATATAAAAGAAAGACGGGAAAATAATTATTATTTAAAATGAAAGCCTGGCAACAGATATATCTAGCAGTTATATCCAACAGCAAGCTCATACTACCATGGATGACTGGGAGCTGTAGAGTTTGGCAGTCAACAACATCAGCTGGCTGTAAACAGTTATTATGGTTCTTGAATAAAGAGTTTTATGTGCATACGTTGGCCATTTCTCTGCCCTGTGGGTGTAGTAGTAGGAGGCCCTGATAACTTACGCGACAACACTAAATTCTGGTCTCTCCTTAAGCCACGAATCTCAACATGCCTTAGGCCAAGCTGCTGTGATAATTTGCCGAACCACAGTAAAACTGGCTTTCTACAACAAGTCGAATGCCTCCAGGCTGCACAGTGGCTGCGCTGGAATGTCTTGGACAGAGCTGTTTAAGGAACTGTGTATATCTGTTTGACCTCATTAGTACCGCGGGCCAGGGCTGAAGAGTCCATGTGCCAAGTCAGAACTCTCCCTGCTACTTTATGCATATCGCTAGAAGGAAGCTTGTTTGCAGAAAGGAGGGACGGAGAGAGAAAGGGTGTTTGTGCGTATTGGCACAAGGATTAACTTACACTGTTGGCATGTTGATAAGGGCACTACAGTTGTAAGATGAGAGGATTTGGATGTTAGAGCAGGAGATTGAGAAACTAAGTACCGAAAGATGCACACAGAGCATCCTTGGCATACTAATAACATGTTGCAAAAAATGTAAGAATGACTGTGTTATTTGCTCAAGTAAAGCATGCAGTGTTAGCCAGACTCGACAGTGTGCAGATGTTGTTAGGGACTATGTTTCCTTTCTTTTATTCACTTGAATACAAGATGCAGTAGGCAAAAAAGGCAGACACAAAAATTCTTCCGTGCACCATATTGCCCTCACAAACCAGTGTGCAACTGTAAAGGTGCACAGTGCAAAATCAACAGAGACTGTAATGTGCAATGACAAGAGGCCAGGACTCGTATTCATCCTCCAGCACTCATGAAAGGCATTCAGTGGAGAGAAGATAGCGTTCTGTTTCAGAGCATTTAGAAATGTCTCAATGCCTTTCTGCACAGACTGTCACTGTATGACTTAACTGAAGAGGGCACATTCAGTGTGTACCAGTCAGGTAGATACAGGTAGGTGTAAAGGAAGGCCAAATAGATTCTGACAAGCCAGAGGAAGTGGAAGTCTTGGTAGACCTGCGACACTGCACTGTTGGCCATACCTCTTCTGTATGGATTAGATACAGCAGATTTACTGTCTAAGAACACTTAGCAGTCTGAATGTCATTAGCGATGCTGATTCATCCAGGGCCAAAAGTTAATGGTTGTAAAGGACCTGGAACCACATCAAAGGCCTCCACTACAATACTGTGTCCAAGCTGCCTTGGGGGTTGTTTAATAGTAAAGTGATCCAAGCAATTGCACCAGAGAATTATTTTCAATACAATCACCATCAGCTAACATTCTGGTTTGTGGATGTTGGCTCAGTAATGCGCCACTGAGTGGATCTATTTACAGAGCTGCTGTCTGATAGTATACTCCCAAATACTTTTCTATTCTGTTTTTGAGGCCCCAGCGGCAGGCTCAGGCTCACTTCACAGTAAAACAAGGGTCCTACTTAACCCTGGGACCCAATTAAGTTCCTGGCATTCAACCAGAATTCTAGCCCTACTGTTCAAAACTTGTACCGAACAGATTAGCAGATTGGGATTGTGGCCAAAGCTTGATCTATTTCCGATCCTTTGTTTATTATTTTGGATTAGGCAGCTTTCAAAAACTTGAACGTGAACATTTCCACAATTCTAAAGTGCTAGGCTGGCAGGTGGTACCAATGTGACCATATCACAGTTAGTTTTCAGTCCCTCTGACCCAGCCCATCTCTCCACACAAGGTGCCAGTGAGCCTATTCTTTCCCATACAGAAGAGAAGCAAAACTACTCTGCTTTAGGTCCACACAGTCAGGGCGGCTTTGCATTTATGTAGCCCAGTGCCTTTCAGGGGTGGTAAAGCTGTGGCAAAGCTGTGGCTGGCACTGCACTCCCATTAGGGATCTACTCTGCGCCAAGGCGGTTCCTGCAGCATTCAGTCACAGATACAGAAAAACACTATACTACTCTTCTATGCATGAGGTCTGGGTGTTGTAGGGACCGGATGAAAACACCCACAATGTAAATTGGCACAGGAAGAGAGGAGGGAAGCGATTTGAGAGAAGGTAGGAGAGCAATAAACAGAGTAGATGCAGAAAAGTGAGGGGAGATAGAAAGGAAGCTTAGCAATGCAGCCCCTCATTTAGCACGCCTAATCAGAATAACAATGTGTGCTTTCAAGTTACAATAATAGGAGACCCATCACTCATCATAATGGCTAGAAGCTTGGCCTGGCTGGGCTGAACCCATACACTTTTCCTCAGGAGTCAGGGGAGGCTCATATAGTAGTCAGTCTGTGGAATGAAGAAGCGGCTAATAGAGGCATTGGTCTGGGCCACTGGACTGAAGCCAGAGGCAACTGGACAGTTTAACAAGCTGAGAGAAGCCGGCATTACAAGGGAACAGCATTAAATTCCACCACAGCAGTCAAACTTTAGTTTTTCAAAAAGGCAAACACAGCAAGGTGCAGATCATTTTGACGTCAGAGAAGTCTATCAAAGTTAGAGTCAGGCAACTCTGCACCAATATAACATGATGTATTATGTCATTTCCATTTGAAAGGTCAGGACTAATTGAGAAACTGTAAAGAGAAAAGGGCAAGATGCCCCAAACCTTTAAAACAAAGAAAGCTGGTTATATTGAAGAAAGTTTTGACAGACTTAATAGTCCAAGTTCTGAGTTTTAGTTGCGGCCTTAATAATATTTTCGGTCTTTTAGTCTATCCAAAAATTACAAGGTTTGCTGTCCCTGCTTAGCTCTATGCCTCTTAACACTTTCTCCTCCTTGACCAGTTTGATCCTTCTCTTTGCTGTACTAAAGGATGAAATTTCTCACTGACTGCATTGAATACTTTCACATCATTTGACAATGCCTGTCACGCACATCAGACGGAACATAAAAGTGCTTTTTATATTATGAGACGGTTATCATAATGTTGCAACCTCGTGCACTAGTGTCCATAGAAAATGAACATGGGTTAAGTTCACAACTCAAGCACCACTTCAAGTAGCAGCAACCAAAAATAAAATGGGGCTTAGCTCAAAGGTTTGCCAAAAGGCGATGTGTTTGCAGCCCTGTCTAGATATGACACTGAGGCACATGTTAGATCTTATTTAAAACTGCATTATTTGAAACTTTTTAAAAAATAAGATACTTTCTGGAGCTGTGAGGTTGCACAGCTTCAGTTATCCCAAGAAAATGAGGACTGCATATGAAGTATTCAGAGAGCACCGTGTACCTTCGAAGTAGTAACAAATAATGCAGTTTGACCCAAGTGACAAGAATCTAAAAGAAACTGAGCATACTGACAAAGTGAACAAAAGGCTCATTAAACAAAAGGGGAGATAATGGGAAAAAAGCTTTTTATTCACTGCAAGAACTATGACCACTTCTGTTGTCAGCACAGAAAATAATTTTCAACAGTGTGCATGAATGTGTGTGTTAGCTAGGATTAATTCTAGACAAGCAACAGGAGAGTTGTAAACAGTGACCTTTCAATGTAGTTTCACAGAAAAGACTAAAAGGCACGAATCCCATATTTATGCCCAAGGAGTGAGCTTTAACTCTGATAGCGAAGGATGATGACTGAGCATTCAATATTCTTTCTTTCTCATTTCATTAAGGCCTGTTTTTCCCAATGCCTTTACACTGAGAGAAAATAAAATGAGGAGTAGAATTACAGAACTGGGCGAGGGAGTTAGAGAAAGGGATATTAATGAAGGTAGAGTGCAAACGGCAGGGCAGGAGTGAAGGGAGTGAAGAACCAGGGTGTTTTTGTTAATTGTTGGAGGAAAGCAGGAAACACTTGCCACGCCATTTCTTAAATGATATTGCATCAGGACTGGAGGGAGAGAGGCCACACTCCCTTGACCTCAGTCTAATTACTGCATACCTTGTGGTGAATAACAGCAATTCTGCAGAGACTCATAGAAGAGATGAGGACGATGTGATTCCAGACGGCTGCCTAGTCCCTTTCGTACCTCCCCGTGGTTCAAAAGCAGCACAGCATCGCTCTGCCGCCCGGGGGCAGCGAGAACTTGTTAGAAGTGTGTGTTCTACATTTTCCACTGCAAATGCACTCTTCCCTGGCATAAATGTAGAGATGTCTGTTTTAAAATGCAATGGATAGATTTGCACTGAACGCTGATCTCGCAGTAGCCCAGAGCAGGATGACTTTTCAATCAGCAGTCGAGTCTAAAGTTTTGCTTTCTACTACAAACATCAACCGCAGAATGTCTGACTCAAACACACTGAGAGGATAAAGTCAAAAAGGACAACATATTTTCAGTGTGCGTGAAGCTCCTGAAGCATAAAATCAATGTTTAAAGAAACCAAGCACAGGGGAGAAAATAACAGCCAAGAGTCATGGGTCATTTAGAACAGAGCACGGCCATGGCACAGTGTGGCGAACAGCCCAAAGATTATTCTACATTTTACTCTGGCATCAGGCCATACAAGAAAGCCATCAAACACAAATCGCAATCGATTTCAACCTCCAACTTTGCCTAACTTCAGTGCAAAAACATTACAGATTTCAAATGAACCATTGTTAACTTCATCAATCACTGTGTAGTATAAGGCATAGTAGTAAGTCCATTTTTAGTATTCAATACATGTTACAATTGTTTACAATTTAGAAACTGTTTTAATTTTTTATAGAAAGGGTAATTCAGATGCAACCAAGTGAGCTTTTTTTAATAACTGCGACCAACATTATATTTATGTTGAAATATGTTTGTTTATGTGGAAAATTGTTTGTTTCCAATAATTGAATAATAATTTATAAAAATGTTTTTAAAAAAGTCCAAAGTGTTCAAATAGCTTGTTTTATCTAAGCAACAATCAAAAAACAAAGGATAATCAATTTACAATGATATAATAAAAAGACTAATTGATTAATTGACTAATATGGCACCAGATTTGGATTCACTTAGACTAACATGAAAGTCCTAGATATACAAACTGCAGCATAATCTAAATGGCTTGGTTAGACAATCGATACTCTTGAAAGCAGTCGATAAAAGATACCAAGTTACACCTCACTGAGCATTTATACCTTGATGATAAAGTCAGTAGAAAGCCAGAGGCATGATTAAATGGAGTGATCACACAATTAACCTTTTTCCATTCTGTAGCCTCTTCGGCACGGATGTTGCCATTACAATCAAAGGTGAGTCAGGGTAAATAGATTTCTTCCCCCCACCAGTCCTTTCTCCATTTCCTCCAGCTTTGTTGGCTTGGATTGTGAAAGAGGTGGTGAGGATTACCATGGCAATGACTGACAGTTTATTAATCCTTCACATTGTCATCCTTGACGCAACAGTGCCCTGCAACACTACTTTGTAGTTGTAAATGTCTCATTTTAGTTGAGGATCAAAACGTCAGCGCAAAAAAGAGCGCAGAGCTAATGGGTAAAGATTAAAATTTAGAATAAAAGGTCTGACTGCTGTAGAAGTGTGACACATTTGAAAGATTTGTAGTCCAAGTGCTTGCCAGAGAATAAAAGACGATCTCATGGAGTCTGTGCCAAGTTTCAAAGCACTCTCCTCCTTGCATGAAAAACTAACAAATGGACAAACAAACCATATTTAATTGACACTTTAGATTAAATTGCATATTATGCCTTGTGCACACGAGAAGAATTTCAAATTTTAACAGGTTTTTAAAAAGTGGGATACCACAGACATAATGACAGAATTAATCAATTAAAAACCCACACACAAGATGACTCAGTCAAGATGCAGGACCAGACACTTTGTGTTTATACTTTGGCAGATTGTAGTCAATAGCCTTAAGCAACACCTTAAGTGTATATCTGTAAGCCCCTCACATTATGGCATCATTTGGGCCAATAATCTATTCCAACCAGCCTCAGCTAGCGAACACCCCCCGCGATTATTGAAGGGGAGAATCGGACCCAAAATCGGCCCAGTTATCCTTCGGTGTGCGGCCAGCATTAGAAGATCATTGGCTAAGTAAAGGTTTCATATACTTATAGTTAGACTATGTGAAGACAGTCAAGTGAGATCACAGTTTGAAAATCAGCTTTAGATTAAAAGTACTGAGTCATAGGGCAGAAGAAATATTTATAAATTGAAATACCAAAATAATTAGACTTATTATTAAAATGCCAATTATATGACAGTATTTTGAGTCACACTATTGGTGTTTTACTGCAGTGTCAATGGGGGATTTGAATCAGACCATTGGTGCCTAGATATAGCGTTTATGGGTGAAAAACGACGACTAATCTGGCTCTGATGACACAGCAGGAGCAGTCATCCAGTGATTTCACTCAGCTAAAACAACAACTTTACCACTCACCTCTAATGCAGACATTAAGACACACAATAAAGTTCTGTTGACAAAAAAAAATCTGTGGTGATCCCAGACTGTTCTCCCAAGAAAAACAACAGCATCAGTCATTTCAGTTGATCAACACACTCCAGTGACAAAGACCTCTAGTGGCGAATTCACCAAAACAAATGATGTCAATGCTGTTTCTTCTAACAGTGACCATGATAATTCCCTAACCAAGTAATTTTTGTGCCTGAAAACTTAATCAAACCTTAAGTATAGCAGCATAAAAGCATTATACATTTGCAACTGTAATGTGTAACAATTGCAGAAGGCACTGACAAATTGTGTCATATTTCGACATTCAATCTTGAGGACTTGTTTCAATAACCCCCACTGTTATAAAATCTCCCAGTTTTCTTTACTCATATTATCAGCCAAGTTTGATATACAGTTCCAGATCTAGATAATTAGAAAAAGCATAAGGAGAAATCAAATGTGGTGTCTGTTTACTCTATGCTGCATAATTTGCTCTGTTCATCTGTTTCTTATTTCTTTGAGAATCAGTCAGTTTGACATTTGTTGAAAGTTTGATCAAATTAAAACAAACATTCTTCTCTTATGATATGTGTGTTGTACTGTAGGTACACTAAATCATTTTGTTGCACTAATGACAGAAACAAGCCAATGTAAATGTGCTTAAAACCATTCACGGAAACAAACAACAGAATTTCTTAATCTAATTTTCAGCACTTGAAACTATGCCTCATCGGTCAAACACATAATTTTATTACTGTATCCTTTCATTTCAATTAAAGACCAAATTCAGTGACGGTACTTAGAAACACAAAGAACAAAAAGAAATCTGTCCGAGGATCTAGTAGCAAAGGAAGCATAAGCTGATGCCCAAAGACAGAAATCAGCACTGTTATGGTTGTCAATCAAGTTAAAACCAGACTAGTGTGAAATGCAGAGTGTCCTCTCACTGTCTGTCAACTCTCTTTCTATCCCTTCTTTCTTTCAGCCTATCTGGGTTTTCTCTGCATCTACTGAGCATCAGGTGTGTCGCTCGCTCTCTCTCATAGCCAGGCTGTCTTTCAGAAGGTCCTTCGCTCTCTGGCTGGCAGTTAGGAAGGCATGAATAATGTCTGCGAGCATGGGGACAGACAGGTCGAGCTGCGCTGTTGGTCTCTTCATCTCCCAAACCTGTTTAAACGTGCCTCTCTCAGTTCCCAGCGGAGAGCAAGATGAAATGAGTGTGTGAGGTGGGAGGAGAAAAGGGGAAAGAAAAGCGAGAGACAATGCTGCATATGTGAAAACCTCCCAGGAGTGACGATGTGAGCTGGCTTGAAGCAGCTGGAGGTGACCGCGCTGCAGGCAAAACTAACAGGGTGGAGGGCGGAAAGAGATTGCTAAAGGGAAGATAAAGGCTAGCCACAGACTTGAGAGAAATCACAAAAAAAGTCCAAAACTATCCAAAGTCAATACTGAACTCAACCACATATGAATCCTCAGAGTAAGACAGCAGAGTAAGACAGATGCGGTCAGTGCATAGACTTGTTAATTCATAGGCTGTTACAACACAAAGACAGTGGCAGGTTTTATTGAAAAGACATGCTAATAGTGTGTCTCATCATTCCTTGTAGGATCTATACTGCCCGGCGGTAAATCAATGTCTTGTTTACTGTGGACTCTTTATCTTGTCACAAAATGCTGCTCTGTCAGCTCTGGACTGCAATTCTTGCTTATAACATACACTATAGTTAGATCGATAAATCAGGCAAATATTGGCAAATATCGACTTTTGTTTTCTGTTCTGTGTATGGACTGTACACCATCAGCTGATAATATGTTGCATTTAACCCCAACAGGATTTTGATCACATTCTGAAGATTGAGCAAGAAGATTGAGAAGATTGATGCCACCGTCATGTCTGTGCATTACATATGGAGTTAGAGCTACGAGGCAGTTAACCTAGCTCAGCATAAAGAATGGAAGCAGGGGGAAACGGCTAGCCTGGTTCTCTCTAAAATAAAACACACCTATCAGAACTTGTAATGTTCACCAAAGCCACTTCAACACTGGACAAATAACCATCCAACATCCGCTAACATCTGGCTATTGTCTTCAGTGCGCTATTAACCATAAACACCACCGCTACACCTTATTTTTATACAGTCCATGGCACCACCATAACATTGTCACTGGCCTCCACGTGTCTTTCTACAGTTTATTAACCCTGTTTTTCAGCACATGAGGAAAAAAAGGCAAACTTGAGAAAGGAGTCACCTATTTGTAGCGGGTTTATCTGCATTAAAAATAATTTGCACATATGCGTTAATTTGGGTGTTAAATGGGGATGATAATAATTTTGTATTCATTTATTTAATCTCTACACAGAGGGTCACATTGTAAAAAAAAAAAAGAAAAAGAAAAAGTAGAAAAGAAAAAGAAAAAGTTGTTGCTTCTCAACTAAGATTTGTTGTCTTTTTACAGGCAAACCAGGTGCAAAAAGTTGCCTAACATATTGTCCATTATTTTTTAGGACAGATTAGCTGACAATCCATTCTGGTATAAGCCTGAGATACACACATACTGAGATGAACATAAATGAAAACACATTCTCTCATACGCACGCACCCACGCACGCATGCACACACACACTCATCCATGAAGAATAAAAAAGACAAGGCTGTTTGATCCTTGCCAACACACAGGCAGAGAAGGACAGACCAACCACAGCGGCTCTCAGAAAGGCTTTAATCGCTTCATATTGATTGTTCCTTTTTTCTTTTAGTGATTCAGCAACAACTAGTGTGGGCTGAGGAGTTTGCTTAATTTTCCCTTCTCTCTGTGAGTAGGTCAGCCAATTTCACCCTCCCCAATGCCTTTCGCTCCAAAATATCCCATTTAGATCTCATTTATATTCATACCACTGGCAGTTTGAGGGTGTAGGAATATTAACTTTTCCCAACATGAAAAATGAAATCTTACAGTAGCTCCCTCATCAAATTTTACAGGTTGCACAACAACAATCCATTGCCACTTTGTGATTCATCACAGCTTCACAACCCTGATGTTTACCCTGGCTTCATCATCTGCCTACAGGGCTGCTGGGTCTGCAATATTCCTCTTTGTGACTTTGATTGGGTTTTGATAAAGCAGAGGCCCGAAGGAGGCTAAAAACAGAGACTGCTCGACATGCAAGAAAAAAAAATAAAAACCTGACTAAAGATGACAACACTGATTAGTTGCAAAGATGACAAGAATCACCTTATCTTTCAGACAAAAGAGGTGTCATTGAAACTTGACAAAAAATATCACAGGTTTACGTTTTTTGACAAATGAGCACTGCTGTGCTCAAAAAAAACATTCCTTGTGTCACTCACTGTAAAACTATGTACATATACAGTACGCTGTAAGTATATCATTCACTATATATCGCATAATGTATAACATATACACACCGACAGCTTCAATGTGTCACTGTTAGTGACAAAAACATCAAGTGGGTTACAGCTCTAGAGTAAACAGTCTTACACTGGCTTTGTCTTTTATTCATTAAAATTCACAGTCTGCAAACTGCAGAAACTGCAGCTTCAATTGTTGTATTGCCAAAATCACCCATCAATCATTAAACTATACAAGTGCTCTTTCCCAACACATCTGCACAGGTAAACAAACATCGTGCTCGTGCTTATACTTAAGCTTTGCCAGCATGTGAATCTTTGTGAAGGTGTGTTTGACAGAAGGGTATTCAGCATACGTGCATAACAACATAAAAGAGAAGTTTAATCCTCCTTTTATTTAGTGCATCATTCATGCCAGAATTATTAATTCAGAGTTGTGTTGAGCCATGTGGAGAGATTTTCACATAATAAAGTATAACACCTGTTTCTGATCACAACATCTACCTAGTACTGAAACAATTAGTCAATGAACGTATTTAGTTAACAACAGAAAATTAACTAGACAAGATTGATTTACTATCGTCAAAGTAAAAAAAACACAACAATTATTAGCCATTTCAGCACCGTCGTTCAAGGTATGGCATTGTTGGTCAGTCAGTCGGTGCGTCACTTTGGTCCAGACTGAAATATCCAAAAGCTATTGGATGGGTTGCCATGAAATTTGTTGCAGACACTTAACACCTACATCAGAACGCTGTTTGTGGATTTCAACCCAGCATTCAACACAATCTCCCCCATGAAACTGATCAAAAAACTCGACTTGAGCACCACATTCAGCTAGATATTGTATCACAGATAGTTCGGATCGGCGGCCACACCTCCTCCACTCTAGTGCTCAACTCCGGAGCCCCCCAGGGCTGTAAGCTCAGCCCCCCTCCTGTTCACTCTGTTCACCAATGACTGCAACCCCTGACATGGAGAGAACTCTGTTGTGGAAGACATCACCATCATCGACCGGATTTCAACAACGATGAGACTTATTGGGAGGATTAGAATTAGCCGCTTTGTGGGACCAAGAGCAACAGAAACAGACTCCACAACAGATACTGTATCTACACACTGTGTCTCGTTCATCTATAATTCATTATAGTGAAAAGTAAAGGGCTCCTTTCTATTCTCAGTTTGCCTTAGACAACATTCATTTATAGACCTTAGATAAGGTGGAGAAGGACAATGTTTTTTCCCCACCCTTTTTCAAAGTTTAAAGGGAAAAACAGCAGTTTCAACAGAGATTGCTATTCCAATTCCTTGATACATTCAGATAATGTTAATTCAATGTCACAGAAGCACAAATAGACATAAACACCAGCAAAGTCTGATTTCTTGTACAGTGGGCACACTCAAAAAGTTTGCAGCCTTCTCAATTTTTAGTCTTTGGAATACTTTGGAGCCACAACAGATGGCTCATGTTGACATGGAGGGATAGACAGTTATATATGTGTGTGAGTGAGATTGTATGTGTGTATATGCGTGTGTGTGTGTGTGTGTGTGTGTGTGTGTATGCCTTATCATTACCTGTCCCTAGAGGTGAGTCTGGCAGTCAGACAGTGTAACAGAGGCAACGACAACAGGATCTCGCCACCAAAGCTCTGTCAGGCATGATTGGACAGCATGTGATAAGTGTTGCTAAGGCCCCGGGGACGCGCAGATACAAAAACACAAATATGCATGCATGCACAGACACACACACACACACTGGAAGATAGCAGCTCTTTACGCGTGCGTGTCTGTATTTGTATCACACTTTCTGTGTTGCACTTGCTGGTGCAACTTAACACTCTCAGTGGGACCCTGACAAGAAGACAGATGGGTCTGACTGTACTGGGAATCATTACCGCACTCCCACGCACCAGTGTGTGTCTGACTCAACACAACTTCTCAGGGATTGCCCCGTCTCATCTTTCAAACCACCAAAAGACAAGTGACCAGTCCAAACTCATCATCACTCACATCTGTCATTCCATTACTTGGGCATGCGTTATTGACTTGATAGTGTCATAACACACTGGTTTTCCCTTGAGCTGTACTAGATAGCAAGTTGTAGTGGTGCACTTTTATGAATTGTTTTTTTTTGTCGTATGGATTTTTATGCTGAGGATTCCTGGCTGACCTTTCCCTTCTTCGGTTCAGCTAACACCAGCAGATATTAATGACTTCATCCTACATATCTGCTGCAACACCAAGCTTCCAGTCATACAGCATGCAGTACACAAGACAGGGACTCAACCATCGCATTACCAGTGTTGGTATAGGATGTTCATAGAGGACATTGGACATCATTGTGCAGGGGCTGGGGTCATGTACAGTATTCCTAGTTTTGCTGCATGAGGAGAATTATGAATAAGTGATCATACAATAGAATAGAAACAAAGACCAGATTTTTGTGTAAAATGAACGTGTTCCCCCACACGTTAATTTATTTGTGGTGGCCTGCCACAATCTCAACGCTGACCACCACATATTGATTTAATTTTTTTTTGTAGTCCTATAGAAAATCATGTTTGATTGCAGAGCGGCGTAGCACATTTGCGTAGCACTTCCTCTCCCTCGTCTCTCTCTTGTCCTTTTCTCTCTCTCATGAACACCGCTGCACAAATCTGTCAACGTCAGCAAGCATGTATGGAGCCTAACTAATACATACTACGCTGTACATAGGTGGTAGTCAATATCGACTGCATGCATGCACACACCCCCATGCAAAAGATACATTGTCATTCTGTGTGGAAACACTGCATATTTTAATCAAAACAGGACAATCTCCGCTGAATAGTTAAGGTTATTTTTCTTGCCAAAATCTAATCATTGGCTGCTGGTATAGTCACTGCACAGAAATCTTACTGAAATGGCAAAGGCACAAGTGAGACAGGTTGTGGGTACAAAGATCAGAGTAATATGAGCAAACTAAAGAGGTGGAATCACAGCTCCTTTATTAGATGTAGATATAGATTTAGGCTTTGTTGGTCACGTTTCGACCAAATCATACTCAAACACCCAAGAGGGTCGTTTTAGTTGAAATGTCAACAATAAAGCCTGTCTAAATTCTCATAAGGGAGATCTGATTGCACTGCAGTAATCTCTCTATTTTGCAGAAATAACCTCTCTACTTAGCAAGTGGCTCAGCAAAAATAGTTTTACTGGAAGGCAAAAGCCAAGGCAGTGCTAGCATGTATGAAAGGGGTTCAGTTAACGCACATACTGTAACTGTTATGTAATTGGTTTACAAATGGCATGGTTTTTGTAAATTAAAAAGAAGAAAAATTAAATATAATTCATAAAAGTACGCTATCGACATCTTTCAGGTGCACCAAAGTGCAAGTTTCCTACTGCCACCTCAACCCAATCTCAAAAAAAAAAACCTGAAAATGATTGCAAATGACTGAATTAAATTTTCATGAGATTTACATTTATTCATTTAGCTGACGCTTTTATCCAAAGCGACTTACAATTGCCATTCATGTCAGAGGCCTCACACCTCTGGAGCAACAAGGGGTTAAGTGTCTTGCTCAGGGACACATTGGTGGATGGGTCACAGTGGGGGATTGAACCA
>JAPMOB010208234.1:0-11285 GCA_029875015.1 Lepomis gibbosus
CTCCTTCCAAAACAGTCTTAAAGAAGCAAAGTCTGCAACAAATTTGTACAAAAACTCACTAAAAGAGTAAAGAAAAGTTATGTGAAATTAAAAGAAAAACTTTAAAAGAAAAGCAATATGAAATGAAAAGAATGTGTGGAATGAAAATAAAATGTAAATGTAAAGACAAGCAATGTTAAATGAACAGAAAATATGCAAATAAGCGTTTAAATAAATGCTCTTCATATATACCCTTTTGTGTTTTCATTTAGGCTATAACACTTGACTTAAAATGTGAGGGATACTGCAGCTTGGTTGGGGTGGTGGGACTGCTTGCGGTGGGCGTCGGAAAATTTTCCCTTATTTTCAAATCCAAAACTTGACAGGTATGTTTGTTAGGCCTCTAGTGGCAGAAGAAGTTGATGTAGTTTAAAGAGACAGAAACCATGTAAGGAGGTGGTGGGGTGGACGGATGAGTAAACTCGGGACTTTCCCTTGTGAAGTCTCGTGTGAAAGATAAATAGCGTTTTGTAAATGACTTACTCCATGTGACCAAACCACCATCTTTCCTTAACCCAGTAGTTTTGTTGTCTAAACCCAACCAAGCTATGACATTTTTTACAACTTATTTAATGTTTTAGCCTCACGTAACACACTAAAAAGCTGTCACTGGACTGATACTTGGCAGTGTGCATAGATGTCATTTTGGGACACTTCACAATCGACCTATTTTGTCTTTTAGGTATCAGGATGTGTTGTTGCACTAATAGAACATTGTCAGATTGAATGACAGTTTAAAACAAAGGATCAAATTGATGCAGCAGAACCAGAGATATGGTCTTATTACTATTTGTAAAATACTGGCGCCTACTAGCGTTTGTAGTACTCGAGACCCGTCTTGGTCTCGAGACCACTTTTGGATGGTCTTGGTCTCGCCTCGGACTCGATCGCAATTGTACTCAGTCTTTTATTTCAAGACTACTCTAGACCACAACTTTGGGAATATCAATAAATTGCTTTTGCATCGTCTGATTTAATGTTAACATCCTAACTTTGATTGGATGTAAAACTTATTGCTTCAAATGTCACCAGTAAGGCTAATTACTGGCTGTCCCCGCTTCCCGCGATGATAAGCGTTGAAAAGGAGCGTTGAATGAAGATGCTTAGGTTGATTTCAGCTCGTAATGTTTGTATGTGCGTTTTAAAGGGAATAGGGATCAGTTTGAGAAGCACCTATGGTCTTGTTCCGCATGTTATTTGTGGAGGAACTGGTCTTGGTCTTGACTCGGCCTCCCTCGGTCTTGATCTCAGCTTGGTCTCAGCCCCTAATAGTCTTGGTCTTGTCTCGGTGTCGATAAACTCTGGTCATAGTCTTGACTTGACCTCGGTTTGGGCGGTCTTGACAACAATACAATCGCCTACATTACCCAGAATGCAACTCAATCGCAAAACCTTGTTTCAAAGTGTTGGTAAGATACACAAAGCAGCTGATTCTTCTTTCATAATTCTGCATAGGAAAATGTTTTTTCTTGTGCCAGTTTGCGTCACCTGACCTGCAATACAGAGTGTGTCCACTGTGTCAGAATCATCACAGCCCAGTGCTGTTCTTCAGGGCTTTAGTTGACCTTCATGGTGCTTTTCTCAGTGAACTGAAGAAAATGAGTCAGATCAGCGATGTGATTCATTATTTCCATCTCTACATCGCAGTTACATCCATCCTTAACCCAAAGGCTTGTTTTTGTGGGCGTCTGTAACAATGAGTGGCAGCAGCACATGCAGATTACAACATCGCAGCTTGATTGACGTGCATCAAGGCTTTTCTATCATATTCTATTAGTATACAAGTGTCAAGTACAATGACTTCTCTACAAAAACAGTAGACTATGATAATCAGTATACAGACTGTTTTGGGGCTAAAATTTTTAAAGACTTCAGTAAAACCTACACCACAAAAACTATAAGCCCAAAGTACAGTATACTGACTCACAGCAAGTGATGTGTGGATAATGTACGGTGACACGATGACATCTGCTCAGGCTTACAATGCATTTCCAAAGAGCGGGCAGCATTTTGTGGCACTGGCATGTTAGGTATAAAAAAAATACACAGTGACAGTTTTCAACAAGCAGTTAATTTTATGTGCAAACCCTGAGGGATGTTCATTAAAATCTCTGCAAATGAAATTAAACAAAAAACTTTCCTGCAAGATGAATCCCACTCAGAAAGAGCTGTGTTTGTACTGACCAATATTACCAATATTAATAATAAGAATCTGAAGAAAAACACACCTAGGGAGGAAAAATAGGAATGTGTTCATCCCCAAAACACTACACAGGCAGAATGTAGATGACAATGCCCGTTGTTTACATAGAAATGAGATATAACAGAATAAATTACCTTCTCCTGAAAGCTTCCAGCTCCAAGAACATGAGCCTCATATTCTGGTTGTCTCTCTGAGTCCGACTCATTAACCCAACTGAAATGGAAAGCACGAAATCAACCAGTGAGCTCCCTTTGAAACTCCTCCCAAACACACAGCAGTCTACACACAGTAATCTCCCCACCATGAATTAGAGATGGGCTTATGAACTCATAATGTGAACAGTGACAGCCAAGCCCCACGGATGGTGTTTCTGTTCGTTAATGAGGGGGTTGAATCAGGACTGGGCCGTGTACTACAGCATCAACACCATGCTTGCATCGCTCTGTGCAACACAAAGTCTGTAGGAGTTGTGTTAAAGGGGGAAAAATAGAACAACAAAAACTGTTATTAACTGTTAAAAGTTTGAGTGGAATAAAGTGTCTGGGTTACAGTCTTGAAGATTCTGGCTCTGTGCATTTGCAAGTAGTCGGCTTCGGTCAGGCCAGACTGAGAGCAGAACCTGTTCTCCTCAGTTTTATACAGGCTTTTTAGCCGCGTTAGCAGATTTAGCGATAATAATGACAGTCTGTCAGTTCAACACTTAAGTCCAGGGAGAAATATTTCAAAAAGTATTAGCTGGACTGGCAGAGAGATTGGTACAGAAACAGATGAAGAAAAAGGAGTATCTCTACCAACAGGTTAAAGTTTTGACTTGCAGGTCACCTCAGGTCAAGACGAAATAACCCAAAAACAAATGAGCATGCGATTACTGCACACATCATTCAACTTCTCTATTCAACCCGTTCTCACTCGACAACTCGCCACATATGGACGCATGGTCAAAACCCATCGGCGTCAGTTGGTAACACACAGTGGATCCCTAGAGCATCATAGTTCAACGCCGTGGGGGGAAACCCTGTAGCGTCAGTTCTTGACGGTACAGGCAGGTATGTGATATTTAACATATTTAACAGAAAAGACTGAGTTAGGAGGTGGTTGGGGTGGATAGAGGGCAAGAACCTGGACTTTGAACCAGGAGACTGGGGTTCAAGTCCCGTGTGAAACTAAAAGTTAAGCAAGTTACGTAAACAGCGCAAGTGACATACGTAGTTATTTTAACCCAAACTATGATCTTTTCCTAAACCCAACCGCAAAATTTTACAACTTTACAGTTTTTCTCGATTGCTTAAACACGTGAAATGATGCCTCTTTTTCTCGAAATTCTAAACACAAATCCACAACTTCTCACCCAATTCCCCAAACATCCTATTTTCAGGTCAAAATAAAGCTCTCCACTCAAAAGCATTCAATCTTGATGAAAAACCAAACTTTGCCCTCAGACATAACACACAAGCCCTCAAAAACACACACACTACAACACAGTTTTACACACTGGTGAGATAAATAAAATACAACTGGGTATTATTTATGTTGCTTGTGGTTCTCCCCCTCAAAAACCTTTTTACATGAACACAAAAGAAATAACAAATGATACCTTTTCACATTTGCACACATTTGTATTCCTTAGTGAGCTGTACAGTACAACACACCAAACAACAAATTTTCTGCCCCAGCGTCCCGTCTTTGGCCTTCTCCTCTCTGGTGTCCTCTACCTCTTACTTCAGATTTCTCTGGGTCCATTGTTCCAAAACTGAATGACCTGACTCTGGCCTTTGAATCTATCTATTGAAGTTTCTGATTGGTTCGTTATCAATTATGACTCTTTGTGTTTCCACCTGGGTAGCTTGTTAATTGAGCTCAACCTGTGATGATTGAGTGAACAATTTTGAATGTCAGTGCTTTCTCAGTGACCACATGGTGCAGACAATGAGAAATGAAGGGATTTGTGTGTGGAGTTCAGGGAAATGGGTGTGCTTTTTGAAAAATGGAGTTATGGTTTTGAAATTTCAGTTAAAAAGCCTACTTACACTGTTTAAGCAATGGTGTCTTGTATGGGCTACCCAGCAAGGTCCTGGACAGGCTACAATATGTCCGGAACTTGGCTGCCAGGGTTCTCACTCACACTAGTTTTGTGGCAGCACATCACCCCAATCCTCATTCAGCTTCACTGGCTCCCGGTCAAATTCTACATCACCTACAAAAACCTCCATCGTCAACCGCTTATCCTGCGTACGGGGTCGCGGGAAGTAACTCTTCAGCTGTGAATCAAATTATTTGGAGAAAAATATTTCCCTCTGAAATGTAGAAGAGTTGGAGTAAAAAAGCAGCATAAAATGGAAGTACCCCAGTGATGTACAAGTACCTCAGAATTGCATTTAGGTCCAAGTCTACTTAGGCTACGTTCAGACTGCAAGCCTTAATGCTGAATTCCAATTTTTTGTTTGACAGTTCGCATTGTTGCTTAAATGTGGCCATTGTAAGACTCCAGTTTGAACTGTCGACGGCCTGAAGGTGACCCGCATTCACAGAAGAATAACGACGTCACACACAGCATGTGTACAGAATTAAACAGAGCAACAGAGGTTAGCGCCGGTTAGCTACTATTTGCTAACCCTGCCAATTTTCACAGAAGACTCCCGTACACAACAGCGTTCACAACTTTCTGTTTTATTACAGTTTCTGGAGGTGTACAACATATCTGACCCACAATTCTTTACCTCTCTCTCTTTGTCTCTCTTCCCACTGCCTCCGCTAGGGCAAGTAGCATGCACATAACTCAGAAGAGAGCCCGCGGTCCGGTGGATTCAAGCGTAAGACAGGGAATTTGGGAGCAGATGGTAGCGTGGTAGAGAAGACGGAGAGCCACATGTTTATTAATGACTTTTTTGTTCGCCGCGGTTCCGTCAGCAGCAGAACAGTGACAACAGCTGCTCTAGAGTGACGTCTAAGTCGCATCAATTCCAACATGAGTGTCCAGACTGAGGGCGCATTTAAAATGAACCGATCTGGGATTTGGAAGAAATATGAAAGTGGCCCAAATCTGAACTGGAAAAGATCAGATCCCATGTGACTTGCTCTGTTCACACTGTCATAAAAAGATCACAAATGAGCAAAAATATGGGATTTGGGTCACTTTGGCCTGCAGTCTGAACGTAGTCTTAGTTACTTCCCACCATCGATTGCTTTACCAAATGGGATAGCGTTAAAAATGCAGTTCATCTGTTTCCCCTATGAAGAACAAACCTCTCCAGCTGTAGCTCAGTAGGAAATGCTTATTTTATGAAATCTACATTTATAATCTAACAACGGTGACTGGAGACTGTTACCACTACGTTACAGTTTAAACGTGTTCTGATGGCAGTAGTTCACCTGCTTTCTGTTTGACTGACTGCAGTCGTCCTCCTTCAGCATCACTCATCAGTGATGTGCTTCAGCCTGGAGGACTGTCACCGGTCAGATGCTTTTTGTTTGTCACATTATTTCTCTCGGTAAGCCTTAGGCGCCACTGTGCTGTGAAAAGCCCGGTGGGCGGCAGCTGTTGTGGAGATATCAGCCAACAGCAACAATCCTTCACCTGAGAGAAGAATTTCCTGCCTCATCAAAAAATAAATACCACACAGAAGCTATTCAGAATAATGAGCAGAATCTGACCAATAGTCACAGATCGACATATAAAGACATATAAAACTATGTATTTCAGAAGCATTTTATTTGTTGAAATTCTCTTTAAAGCCTCCAATAAATCAGAGACTCTGAAAAGAATTGTGTAGATGTGACTGTCTCTAACTTACCAACACTGGCTTTCTAAAGAAACAAACAATTTGTTTGCTATGTGACTCATGTGAAATGAAGTCCATTTTACGTTTTTAGACAGGTCAAGGAGGCCCAGCTGAAGATGTTTTCCATCATCCAGTGAAAGAATTCAGCCATAATTAAAAAGCTTTTTGTGGTCATTTCCATTTGTTGACCTTGAAAGAGGTATTCAGTTTGTAGGGAGGTATTTGTATATGATGTTTGTGTATTAGTTCATTTTAGTGTCTATTAATTTGTATTAAATCAGTATAGAGTTTTACAACATTTTGTGCCGTCCTTGTGCAGTCTGAAAACTATAAATATGCAATGTCCATTTAGAATTTCAAAATAAAACGCTTGCTTTACAAAACACCGCATTGAAATATTTAATGTTAACGTTTTGTTTCACACGGGACACGAATGCCGGTCTCCTAGTTCAAAGTCGGGGGTTCTGGCCCTCCATCCACATCCTTACTCATTCGTTTGTCAAAAAGAAGAAGTGACGCTATAGGGATCACCAGTACGTTACAAACTGACGCAAATGGGTCTTGACCATGCATCCACATGCGGCGAGTCTGGGATTGAGAACGGGTTTAAGAAACTGTATCGTTCCAAACAACACAGCGGCTGTATCCCCACAAGAGATCCCACCTTTTCTGTTTTCTTTAACAAAACCTGCATATTAGTCCAAAAAACATATGTTTTTTTGGCTTTGCTGTAATCTAATACTGTTTCAACACTATTTAATTTTTCAGATTGTTGAAATATGTTATAAAGTTTAAAGTGCCACAATAAGAAAAAAAAATGAAATCCATTGACCATGATGGATAAAGAACGTCAATCAGAATTTTAGCCTATATTCTCTCTATGACTTGTTAATATGCAAATGTTTTGAACTGTCAACAATAACTGAAACCAGCTATCCATCCTTACCAAAGTTAGGATAATGTTGAAATTTGTAGGCTAATGTTATATGCTTAGTTTGCATTAGTTATTTTTGGCCAGTGTATTGCTAGCCTTCTGCAATATAATTCATTCATTTTACTTCAGTCACACATGGCTCATGGAGTAAATGAAATGTATTATTTAAACACAATAATTGGGATTCATGTTGATAAATATAGGTGTGGGCAGGAGGGTGAGTGTAACCTTTTTGTAAACTTGGTATTTAAGTAATATATATATATTTCCCACCGTGTTGTCCACCTTTAGATGGCCTGAATCAAAACATCAGAGTAAGAATGATCAGGTCAAAGATGCACTTTTTGTGGTTCATCTTTGTAACGTTAGATGTAGCGTACAACTCCTGACTTCCGGGTATGCAACGAAAAAAAATCCAAGTCACAATTGAAGAATAAGAGTTATACATGCGTATTTTAATTTCCGATTTCCATCTATAAACACATCAAAGACAATCGGATTACCAGATTGTTTTTGTTTTCAGTTTTTTAATATCAAAACAAAAAACAGGTTGTTTTTTGTTTTCCTATTTACTAATGATGACAGGGAAACAAGCCTTTTTTTTTGTTTTTTCCGTTTCAAAACGGAAATCTGTTTGCCGCCAAGTACGCAGGCCCTTGATGCTCATTGTTTCCTTAAATTGAACAATTGTGGAGAATTTAACCGATCTAACGATGTGTAGCGTGTCCATACTGACATAAGTTTCAACATTTAAATTTAAATGCATGATCTAAGCAGCTTAGAAGAAGCTCAGGAGGGCGACCCGGTGCACTACAAGAGGTTTTATACATCCTAAAAACCTATAAAAACAAGAACAGGCATCTAAGTGAGACCTGGCCACACCAGGCCAGTAAAAGGGACAGGCTTAATTGGGGCTAGACTTTAAATTGAAGTTTTACAGTAGGAATGTTGCTCCTTTGTCCTCAGCTACCTGATGTTGTCTTTTGTCTCTCTTTGACTTTTGGAACATGTAGTGAAATAATCCATTTCTCACTTCAGATAAATGTTGCCAAGTTTGCTCTTATATTTCATTTGTCTCTTTCTTTTTTATTGTCTTATGTTTTATAGATCATTTTAAAGAAAAACTGACTCCTTCGTCGTATTACCTGGATGGCAATGTGTGTGTTTTTTCAAGGTAAATATTTTGGCTGTGGGCCTCAGGTGTGCATATATTTCTCAATTAACTTTTGTTTACACCAACAGGTTTTGTTTCACCGTTGTTACTGTATGTTTGGTGTCAGCCTCTGTGGGGCTGCGCACACTGCGAACATGACATGAAAATAAAGAATCAATTAATCTTACCGTCTGCACAGCTGCCTACCCGTTACATATCTGCTTAGAGGAGTGAGGAAGCGCCTAAATGAAATGTGTGCATTTAAAAAACAACTCGGATAGAAACAGACATTCAGTACGGGCAGCTCTTAATGCGACAGGCATCACAGAAGGAAGAGTGAGGTAATGTGGCGTGCCGCATCCTCCTCATCTCAAACAGGGCCAGGCAAGCCCTCCTGGGATGGGGGTTCGGTCCCTGGTAATAAAAGGGTAATTAGCTCCCTCCCTTCCTCCCCCCTCTCATCATGAAGCCTCACCCCGAGAGTCTGCCTCCCGTCTAATACCATCATTTCCCCCGATGAATGTCGGAGCGCGATGAGAGCCTGTCAGGGGACGCTGTGGTATTCATGATGGAAATTACTGATGTTCACAGTAATGATGTGAAAAAGATATACCCCGGACCTCTCAATAGACTGTTCATTCATTTGGATGTGTCAATCAACAGACGCACCGCCTCGTGATGATAACTCTTCACAACAGAAAGATTGCTCAAGAAAAGTACAATTTCCTTCCTCTCATGTAAAACACAAGTTGTTTAGTTTAATGAAAGGTTTGATCAGGATGAACCGAGCTGTACTTGAACTGTATTTGAAGGCTGATTACACTGCTGAGGAGCGGAGGATCGGCTGCCGAGGCTTTTCAGGCCGAGATACATAAACAACCTGCTGACACACGACCAGTGGTGATCGAAGTATTCAGATGCTTTCCTTAAGTAAAAATACGGCACTGTAAAAATAATCTGGTACAAGTAAAAGTACTGAATTGAAGATGTTCCTTAAGTAAAAGTATGTAAGTATAATCGGGAAAATGTACTTAAATGTACTGTTGGCTTGTATTAAAAGTACTCGATGCCTAATGAAAAATGTCCCATGTGACTGTTATACTATTACACATTGTTAGGTTGTTATTACTCATGCATTAATGTAAAAGAAGGAATTTACTGTTGTAGTTGGTTGAGATAAAACTATAGGTGTCACTAATCCCTGTATCCGTGAGCTGTGCCCCAGTGAAATTTTCAAGACCGCTTGGCGTCATGTTAGCAAGAATTGTTTTGCACTTGGTATTGAAAAATGGTCGGGACATAAGGGCTCAGATTAGGGCACGATGATACGCTTGTGTCACAAGACCTCACGATGCTCAAAAAACAAGATTAGAAGATGTTTAACACTATTCTGAAGAAACATGAAATGTATGAGTGTGGGGGTCCTCGCCTAGAAGATTTTGAGCATTAAACACTTAACTTCCTGCATTCTGGAGACATTTTCTGCTCCAATTTATGGTGAAAACGTCTTAATTTATAAAAACAGAAGCAAAATATTCAGCTGGCAGGTGACAATTCATAAATTAAAATATATAACGGATTATAATGCAGTTATCAGCAGCCTGTTTCTTTTTTCTGACTATGCATATTTGTTTCTTCTATATTTAAATTGCATGTTTTCTTATTAGCATTAATTTATTAGTTAACATTTCTTGGTGCAAGATATTTTTCAGAACATTTTTAACAAATGCTTTCAAAAAGTGGTAGCAGTAAATGTGGTAGCAGTAAAATATGCAACATCCGGTTACAATTTTAAAATAAAACTACTGGTTGAAATGTCGCAAAAAACGAGTCAATATTGAAAGCGAGTATTACAAACAGGTATTTTCCTTTTGAAAATGTATTAAAGGAAACCTCTGGGAGCCAGTTTGAATGGGCCCGAAGCAGCTGATAACATTAATATCTTGAAAGTATTGATTTATAACTTACAGGGGCTATGCTGATGTTTGTCAGTAGAGTAGATGCTGGAATATAAGCCAGTATTAGCCCAGTTGATCCAAATCCAGTACTCGCACAGACCCAGTCCAGACATTTGTAGCAGGTCACACAGACCTGGCAGTCTCAGCCAGTAAAAGCACAGCCAGAGGTCTACAGGCAGCATCAGACACAAGCAGCTCAGACCCTAATGGAGGACTGAGTTCGTGTGCAGAGGTCCACTCAAAGCAGCAGTAGAAGAGGTTTCTATTCAGGCTTATTACAGAGACAGACTGTTTTAAAGGAGAGGTAGAAGTGACAGCACTGCAGTGTCAGGTGTGACAGTGCAGCAGTGGCAAATTGTTTACATGGTTCACCAGTCAGGTATGAGGGCCTCGTAGCCCAATTTTTCTTAGGTGGTACCACAGGTGTGTTTGCTTGGGTCAAAGCCCTTTCTGACATGACAGTGCCGATATTAATGGGCTAAGCAAGGGAAGCTGGTGAGGCACATACAAATACATTTCATACACTATAATCAAAAATAACAAAATCAAAAATTGACATGGGGAATGAGGGTCTGTCAGTTTCCAGTGTTTCCTATGTTTCTCCTTCGAGTGTTTCTGCCTGTTTCCTGTGTGTGTGTGTGTGTGTGTGTCGCTGCACTCTCCAGTCTGGGCAAATCACCAAACCACCTGTGGCTTCTCTGCTCACCTGAGAGTAATCCTACAATCAACCCCTGCAGTTTATAAACCTCGGCTCTACACTTTATTCTTTGCCAGGTCATCTGTTCACTTCCCGTGGTACGTCTGCTACAGCCTCCTGGAGAAAGCTACGTTTTTGAGATTGGAGATTTTCTCGACACCCTGTCTTTTTGCATGCCTCAGGTTTTTTTTAGGCACAGAGCTTGGAGAGCTCTGTTTCATCTGTCTCGTTTGGTTTTTGCCTTGTTTCCACCTGCCTGCTCACGGAGCTTCACCATCTGGAGTTACTTCCTGCCTATTCATTGTATTAATATCAATAAATCCTCAGTGACAAAACCTCAGAAGCCAGTGTCACAGAAAAACTAACAAACCCAGCCTCCAATTTTCATACCACTGATTTTGTGTAAATGATCCGGTTATATGCTTAAAATATGAATTAGAGAAAACATTTTAATGGATTTTTTACTTTACCCTGGAGTTGTCAAGTCTGTGGTCTTTTGCTTCTTGGAAAAAGTAAAGCAGC
>JAPMOB010208238.1:0-12226 GCA_029875015.1 Lepomis gibbosus
GGTAAGACTGAATCATGTGTGTTGACTCAGCAGGGATTATTAAATAAGTTGATCTACAGGAGAAAAATATTTAAAAGCAATAAGAATGCCTGAGAGGCTCACTACATTGTATTATATTATAATTATATATTTTGAATTGTCACCTGAATTTTCAGACATTTCCACCCTAAATTGGTGCAGAAAAGGCAGAAATTAGGGGAGAAATCTTCACCAGAATGCAGGAAATTAAGTGTTTAATGCTCAAAATCTTCTGGGGGAGGACCCCTAGACCCCCCACTTGTTAAGTGTACCATTTAAGAAAATAGTATTTTGCTTCATACACAGTTTCTGGGAGGAACATTCACTTATTAGTTAAATATAATTACTTTTCACATGACTTTTTTGTTACCTTTTCCATGTTAACAATGAAAAAAGCTAAATATATTCAGGGCAAATAGTCAACATCTTTTTTGATGGGGATCTGGATAGTGGATAGGGGGGCGCTGGCCAAAAAAAAGGTTGAGAACCACTGCTCTAAAACATTGACAGGCATGTTAAACACGTGTTTAACGCTGTGAAACGGTTAATTTTCAATGGGACACACAATGCGAAACTGAATTGAATTGAATTGGACGTGAAATTTTTAGGGTTGACCCTGAATAGTCAAAGATTCGATGCTTTGATGGGGGGAACCTGATTCAACTGTCAATGTCACGGTCAAAGCTTCGCAGTGAAACGAGGATCGTGCCATTTTGGCAACATGGGGGTGCGCGATGTCTGATTTTACATAGAAGTATCAGTTTCCTCCCAATAAGTTGATATACTGCCTATTACGATATAAATTTCAACATGTAATAATTTCAACATATAAAGCTGTAAATAAATATGTAAAAAGAAAAAAAAGCTTTTAATACCGTAAAACTTCAATTAATAGCTGAGTCCCAAATAGCCACCTATGTTAACTTTGAAACGCTCGTTAAGTCCCAGTGTGTCCTTCCTTGATTATTTATATTCCTTTAGTCTGGAAGGGTCCACCGATCAAAAGAATCAAAACAGCTTAAAAATGAATCCAAGTTGTGAATCCTGTCATGAAATCCAGCGGTCTCTCTCTGCTAACTTCTCTCATCCTGCCCGAAGTTGTTTGTTAGGTTGCTGCCTTCAAAATAAAAACGCATAAGCCGTCTGTCAGAGCTTGATCAAATGAATGAAAATGAACTGAAATAAATAAACTGCTTCATAGTAGTTTCAGTTTTGCGCAAAAAGAATTAAAGGCCTGTCCCATAGGGATGCCTGTCCCAAATATAGGCAACATCAATTCAGCAAATAAAAGCCCGGGCTAAAGTTTTACAGTAGATGTTTTTATGGTGCATCAGTGAATCCAAAATAGTAATCGTAACCCTTATATAAGGGGTGTCAGTGCACATGTGTAGGCGTAGCGTGAATGTCTGTAGTGGCAGAAGAGAAACACTTGCTGAAGAGACTCACGGCATGCACGTGAAACTGTGCACAAGACCGGTGAACGGCAGGCTGGAATTATATTAAAAATAAATGACTCCCTTTTTTGCTGGGGACACCCTCAAGGACCCCTGGGGGTCCACAGACCCCACTTTGAGAACCACTGTCATAGAGATGCTGAAGGGTACATTTGGCGTCACATAACTACGTTTTGTCCCTTTTTTTGAACGCGGTATTGGATTCCCTAGGATGAGAAGATCTGCTGCTTCTCAAGATTAAAGCCGAGCTAACGTGTGTAACGCCCCCTCCCTGCCCGCAGTTCCCGCCTACAAACACACATGATTCAACTATCAGTCAACTATAGGCAATTCTGATTCGACTATGTGAATCCTTCGCTGGGGACAGCCGTAGGAATTTGAAATCCTGGTGTTATCATTTTAAACGCAGGATTCTGGCTCTATCATCACAGATGTTGTTGTTTATCTACTTCTGCTTGCACATTGGCTGGGCCTGGTTCTACTTCACAAGCTACAGGAGTTAAAGCAGTCGCCATTCTTCCCACCAGAGCGATTTAGCCAGATGCTGCGGCTAAAATGAGCTCTGTGCCTGTCACGCTGGCAATCCTTTCCCACTTGCTCCAGCAGCTTGGTGAGTGCATGGCTGGCATCGCTGTGGAGTCCCAGGTTTAAATACAGATGCCATGGTGTTGAATCCTGCTGCTTGCCTCTGCAGCATATGTGTGTGTTTTTATGTGTATTTGTGTGCCGACATGTGTGCCAGGCATCGGACACCAAGGGATTAAAGATGCCCTTTCACCCCCGGTGGAAGCAGCGGGCTCAGAGCCCCAACACATCTGTGACTGATCTGTCATTTTATTGCAGTTATATTTCTCTCTATCCTCCTCATCTTCCTCTTTATTTCATCATTTTATTCTAATCTCCTCTTCTTATCTATGTAACGTAAACTTCCCATGCCTTTTTTTATAATTTCATTTCTATTCCTCTGCTCCTCTCTGCTGATCTTTGTTCATCCTTATCTTTTGTCATCTCTTTTCTCCCTTCTCTCAGTTTTAGACTGTTGCCTTCTGCATATGTTATCCTTATCACAGTCCACTCATATGCCAGTTTTATTTCTCTCTTTTATTCACAGTATCAGTACTATCTTTCTTTCGCTTTACATCTAATGTCATATAGAGGGGAAGATAACGGAGGCTGAGATGATTTATGTCGGATACAACCTCTCTATTGAGCCCCATTGATTTTCAGCTTAGTGAAATGTCATAGATGTGTGATAGTAATCAAATCATACATCACAGGGGACTGAAATGTCACTTTCAGGACATGACAGATCTACTGTGCCCCGCACTACAATCTTTCTTTCTTTCGCTCCCACATTTAAATGGGAAATGTAATACATTTGGGGTATATATATATATAACATTCTCTTTCACATCACTCCTCCAAGAATGTGTTTACAGTATATATGTCTAAGTCTTAGCAGCCATGACTTTGTCTTTGATGAAAGAAGCGAGGCGTTTGTCAGGGCAACTGCTCGTTTTGAGAAAACATACGGACAAAAGAATAAATGGCGGCAGCAGCTGACCACCCTGCAATCAGTTGAGACAAAGAAATGCTGTCACATACAAGAAAAAACCCCAGCAGAACTGAGACAATCACAATGCTGAAGAGATTTAATGAGGGATTTTTTTCTCTGTCTCTGGCTTTCTCTCTCTCTCTCTCTCTCACACACAGTGCGTGTGGAGATGAGCTCAGCCTTGCACCCTCATTTAGGCTGAGACAAGGTGATAATTAAAGTCACAGCCTTGGCTCTGCTTGCATCTGTGGTGTGTGTGTGTGTGTGTGTGTGCATGTGGTCATGTGCGGTGCTTTAAACCATAGCTGACGAGGCACAGAAGTGTGCGATACATCTGTGGTGTGTGGACTGCAGGCACTGGCAAAACACAATAAAAAGTAACAATCTTAGCAAATAGTTTCTGACAGATTAGTTTATAAACAGTTTGTCACTGGTAAATAATATGGCCTTAAAAAGGCTCAGTAAATTCCTACGACAGGTGGCCACATTAGTTTCTACCAAACGTTATTCAAACAGGAGGAAAGAGTGCATTTGTTGGGGACTATTTTCAGCTGTGTATTAATACACATTTGGTGGTTTAGTGAGAATTTTCAACAGCAGGACAGTGTATGTGGTAGTGATGGGAATTACGGCTCTCAGACGGGAACCGGCTCATTACTAGTATGTGGGTCTGAATCAAAGTAAACTACAGTCTGTGTGTTTATGGTAATGAAGGCACATGTCACCCATTGCAGCAGTGCGGCTCACTGATGTGTTGTTAATAGTTTTTGGACATCTTTCTGATAAGAATTTAAAACAGTCTGTGAAAATGCAGCTTTCTTTGTCACGTCCCCCGCCATCCTGGGAATTTTTTAGCGATTAAAAAAGTATCAAGGTAACTTTTTAAGCTTAGTCCATAAATGACTGAGATGCACATTTTTTCCAGTACATAAGTCAGAAATGCTAGTTTGCTCTTCTTCACTTTAAACTGTTAAAGATTCTGTGACACATTAGGCCACACGCACACACCAACCAAAAAGTATACACGAATGTGTTATGTCGTCTCGTGAGGCATTCGTGGAAACATGTTTCTGAAATAAAATCCTCTCGTGTGATACTGCTGACTTAGAGATGCAGTCTGGGCGACTCCCGAGACACACGGCGAAACACAAACACACAGGGACGAAAGTGAAAATAAAATCAGAGAGAGAAACAAGCAGACTTTCCCCTCCCTTTACGAAAGAAAAATACATGCATCCAGCCGCAATTGGCGGGTCTGCACTCCAGTCTGTATATTATTGCCGTCCATTAAAACAATCATGTCGACAGAAGAATGTGCCCAGCGATTTAGGGCGATCCAGTGGATGGGTAATGACCCATATGTCCGACACATGGGATACCTCACTAACCACTTCATGAGCTGAGACAGAACCAATGAGTGTGTGCTTCTGAGTGTGTCTGTCTGTGATTGTGCAGTTCCGTTTGTGTGCACATCTGTCCATGTGTGTGTGTGCATGCAAAAAAAATGTCTACGCAAGCAAAAAACGAGGAAAGAAAAAATGTAAGGGGAAAGAAAAATTCGGTCAGCAAGGATACTAAGGAAAATCCTTTCCATGTTCGTGTCTTATCAGATTTGTCATAAAAAAATGAGCTGTTGATTGAGAAAATATATATCAGCATATTTGCATGAGGAGTCTTTTTTTGGGTTTTTTTAAACATGAGATCTGAAAATATCTCCAGTATCTCCATTCCTAGACGACAACACCAACATTGACTGTCAGTAAGACTTTGTCATCTGTGACAAGGTCTGACACACAGCGAGACATCCACCCTGAACTCTCTGAGAGGTTTCAACCTGATAGAACAATGTCATGCTACTTTTGCCTTTGCTTTTGACCATTATTCACACAAATCAAGAAAATAAAATGTGGATCGCATTAGGCGTTTTAACAAATTATTGATCCTTAAGTGTGATTTGTTTTTCTCTTTTTTTTGGTGTGGACAGCCCTAAATGTTTGTAATAAAGCCCGTTAGGGGGCAAGTCACTCCTTTACATAACTTTATACAACTCATCAGCAGACGTAATTATTATGTGCATTTTTCTTACAATTTTCTCCTGGTTTTGTCAAAGGTTCATTTCTGATCTCTGTCACACCCACACATCAGGTATTTTGTATCAAACACATGTAGAAATAGAAAAAACACATTGTTGTTTACAGCCAGATTACAGTGTGGAGGGAAACAGGTGAATCCTGAATGAAGGCTTATTTTGGAGGTGATTCAGCCAATAATTTTACATTTGAAATCTATTTGTATGCATTTTATGCACAAACTACAGTGAATGTGTTTTGAGTGCTGCCACCAGTGACCTACACTTAGTACTGTTCACAAATGCATTCTGCATAAGACTGAAGCTGCTGCTTCTCAATGGTGGCGATGGAGCAGTGAATAAGACACATGCCTTTGGTGTGAGATACCTGGGTTCAATTCCCACTTTGACAAGTAAGACACTTAACCCGGTGTGCGACCTCTGACAGTTCTAACAATTCTAAGTCAGTCAATGTAAATGTAATGATGCTCTGCTAATATGATGCTCACACTATGGTCTGAAGACCTGGTGAGCCGGACATCTCTTTCAAAAGTCATTACTGAAGAAATCCCATCATTTACATGTTACTCAGTCATGTGTAGGGCTGGGTACCAAACCTCAATACTTCTGCAATTGACCAACTTTCTTTCGAAACCTGTTTGTATAAACAGGTATTGAAAAGTGCCTTGTCATTCAGAACAAATTTACAAGGATACCTAATAATACCTAAGGAGTAAAGCTCATCAGTTTCAGTGAGCCAATGATTGGCTGTTTAATATTACATGTCACAGAGGCAGGCAAGAAAAATTGTAGAACTGTAGATGAAATGCATCCAATCACATACAGTCTGAAACAAATGGGGCTTTATTTGATATAATAACACAAGTACAAATATGAGCAAGGGCCTGTATGATGATTACATCTGACTTTATAATATAGAATTAGAAGTCTTAAGATGAGCGACCCTCCTGCTATGTGGAGAAAGTCTGGAGGGAAACAGAGACGGGAGGGCAGAGAGAACGTAGCAGAAAAATAAAAACCTTTTAGGATTAGTTTCCAATTTACAGCCGTTATCAACCCATCAGAGGAAAACAGCTTACGGTAAGGGAACAGTGAGAGGTTGTTTGCTGAAGCGGATTACAGCACTAAAAGGATCACAAGCAAAGCAGCAGTATGAGTTCAGGTGCAAGTGCAGGGTTATGAGGAGGGTGGATTTCAGGGAAATGATACCATGGATGATGTTCAAGCACTGCAAAAATACACTGTACACCTATTTATCTACTCATCCATCTGTCTGTCTGTCTGTCGCTCCCTCCATCCATCCAAATAGTGGATATTTTTGGCAGCATTTTGTCCCCAGTATAAAAAATAACAAGTTATATCTGTCCATCCGTCCATTACTTTTAAGTTTTTGTCTCGGGGATAACTGAAGGGGAAACAGCTAACTGGCTCCTGGCTCCTGGCTCCTGGCTCCAGCTTTAGAGTCAATGGCCCAGTATCATACTGGGCCATGTTGTTCTCATATAACTCACAGGAAGATTGCGAATAAGCATATTTCCCAAAATGTCTAAGATAAAAGGTCCAACCTAAGATTGTCATTGCAGCGGAAAAGTGACCCAGGTATTACTCAGATATGAGACTCACATGTAAAAATTTCAATACATTTATGTAATGAGGTGCATATTTGAAAAATGTTTCATAATTTAAATAACAACAATCAAAGTTGAAGTTAGAAAAAACAAATGAAAACTTGAATTCAGAGACTCTAAAGCTAAACTGCTTCATCTGGATTGTGTGGGTGTGGCTGCATCAGATTTGATTGACAGGAACCTGGCGACACGAGATCCTAACAAATTCACATCTCGCTCGATCCTGATTGGTGAACATAAGTACATGCCCACAATTGTATTCCTAAATGAAACTACTGAACAGTCAAGCTTTATAGTGTGATTCAGAAATACAGGTACGGGGAGCCCTGGGACACCTGAGCTCAGACTAGATGATCACATCATGACAGCTCAAGATGACAGTGTCCAGTTAAAAGCTACATGAGCTACAAAATTGAAATTCCCAAAGAGCCTGGGTCACAGAGATAGTGCAGTGACATGTAGGCTGTGCTGCAGGCACAGTATCATTCACTTATAACAGCTGTGTGAACACATGTGCAGAGGTAGCTCTACTAAAGTCATAGATATCCTTGAAGGCAAATGGAGCCCCTCTCAGCTTATCTGTGCAGCAGAGTTATCCTTGCCTCAAGTCTTGTACTAAATATCTCCACTGGCTTTTTTGCACCTTTTTTGGGGGGAACAGCATTTCCTTTAGTCTGGTTTTAAAGACAGATCCTCATCCTGGTGACATCTACATTAAAGTGCTTGGGATTAAAAAAAAATCTCAAAAATGCTATTACAGCTCAGACGGGATTCTGGTTCCTGAAAACAAATTGCAGTTTCTTTTTTCTCCTTCATCCAACTCTGGGCTAAGCTGCAGCACCTCCTGTCCTGTTATTCTTAAAAGCTGAATAACCTTGGCCGTCCTGGTATAGGAAAAAAAAAAAAGGTGGTGTGTTTTAGGGAGGCTGTAAAGAAAGCCAGAGCTGCAGTTAATAGTGAGCTATCACTTTAATCCATTAGGACTGTGAGGGTTATTGGAATTGGGTCTGTAGATTTGATTTTATATGATCAACATTAAAGCCCCGTCACCCACCAGTGGCACGATTCCTAACACACTTTCTCACAATATTGCACCCACAGCTCGGCTGTGCCTACCCAACCAAAAAATTACCTAAATGGCTAAAAGTATTTTCTTCCCCTTGGAAATGCTGCTACGTGTGTATATGCATGTGTGTGTGTGTTCACCGCAGTGATAATAAGTACAGGACAGGGAGTTATGGCGTGAGATGCTAATGCCATGTGACTGTGCCAAGCTCTTACAGGGCAGCGTGAGGGGCAGTAAAATGGTGGCTGAGAAGTTATGGTGCAGGGTTTACGGTATGACAGACATTACTCATTCCTCCCCTTCCCTTGGCCTCTCCCATATGGTGCATTCACTTCATATTAGAGAAAACAGGATGACGTTTTTGATGTTATGGCAGTTATTGCTTGCAGTGGGCTAATGAAGGATAAATGTAAATACCCACTGATTTTGACTTTTATGACCATGAAACGTTATGCTACCCTAAGACGAATGGTTACATTAATGCCACATAACCACAATGTTGCCATTTCAATTCCAGCTGGGGACCTTTGTTCACTGTCCGCCTCTTCACTGTCAACTGTCCAATTAAGGCAAAAAATGCCACAAAATGTTTTATTCAAGGACAGATTTTGAAATAATTTCCCCAGATTTTAGTTTCCCTTTTAAACAGCGAGTTTTTTAGTGGTAGAGAAAGTGTGACAGGGAGGGGATTTAAGGCCAGGTAAATATGCCTCTGTCTGTGTGCTGTGTGAGCTTCGTCTGGTCTATATGGGGTCAGTGTCAGCCCAGTGTCACATGCCTGCAGAAAGCAGGGGAAATGTCAGGCATGCAGGGCAGGCTGACTGACCTGTGCACACACACACGCACATGCACACCTATATACACATACACACTCTAAACCTGGTGTGTGTATCATTCCTGGGACCTTCTTACAATTTCATTTCCCTTCCTCAACCATAAAGGGCTATTATACCACTGCAAAGTGTTTTCATGAAACTGTGCTGTCTGTGCACAGGAAAGATACAAATACGTTTGAAATTAGTGCTACATGACCAAACCCCTTTTGCTCCAAAGGTAGTAAACATCTACAGGTAACAAACGGGGGCAGAGTCAGTGCTAGGCAATTCTTGAACAACGTGTATTGTATGTTTTTACACTGCACTGCTCAGATTTCTGCTTCACCCCGCTGGCTTTGGTTATTTTTTACAGTTTCTTTTCAGGGTCCTGAATTATGTCTCAAACACTCCCCATCAACATGTGGCCCAAAGCTTTGGTGTACCCATACTTGTGCCCCTTCCTCTGTTGAGTTGGCATCTTCATCCAAAAGAAACTAGCCTCAGTGAAACTCCACGTCTGTCGACTGGTGCACACAAGACCAATTGTTCCTGCCACAGGGCAACTCTCCGCCACTATCCTCTCTGACAGGCGGTAGACTCTCTACGTCTTGCTCCTGCATCTGGATCATATAAGTAGCCATAAATATCCAGTAATGATTCTAGCTATTACTATTAAAATCATTTTCTCTCTCAATTCGACGGTTCATAGAGGCAGACAAAAATGCAGAAGTACAATCTGTAATTCGAACAACAGGTCTGGAGTGAGGGGACAGCTCTGGGTGCAGCAACATGGAGGGAAGTTGAACATTGCTCATTTGCAAATCCTAACCACACTGTAGTGATACAAAGCTGGTTGAAAATCAGTTTCCTTTTACGAAATGACCCTAGACTAATAATAATCAACCAAAATAACTCCAATGACCTTTCTCTGTCTTGCATACACAGTGTACGCAGTTATACAGATTTCCATGCACAAAAAAATTAACATACGATAGAGCTGGTCTATTGTAAAAAAAGTTTTTTTTAGGTCAGTTAGTGGTTAAACAGTTTAACTTATGCTGACTAATATATCATGAAATAATGCAGTGTGTACTTTGTACTCCATGATGGGGTCCATTTTAATTTCAATTAAAATTTTAATTTAATTTTTATTCACAGTCAATATTATCCAAAAAAAAGATGTTTGAATAAAACATCAGTTGAAAATAATAAGAGGAGGTGCAAAGTAAGGAATTACAATTCCTCGCGTTAATTTAATTGAGTAGTTTTTTTGTGTACTTTTAAAAGTTGTTTTTAGAATCTGTAATTTTACTTATTTATGTTTTTTTAGGGCTCAAGCATGGAACGTGTGAGGACCCTATTTAAACTAAACAGATTGTCTTTCTTTTTTTCTGCAAAGTAACCTCAATTTTGGGGGCCTAAACATACTCGAAAACTCATCAAACTCATCAAACAGTTGAATCACTATCGTCAGCAGAAGCTAATCACATATACAGTATCAGTTATCTAAATGAGGGACTGGCAGTGTTGAGCAGTCAGAAGATTGTAACCAGTCCCATCTTTATATTGAGTTGAATTACTAAAGTTTATGCAAATTCTGCAGTGCACAAAGACTACAATTATAGTTTCAACACATGGTTTTATCAGGTAGTTATATCAGGATGTATTATGCAATTGTGAGATCTTCAAAACAGATATGTGGTCAGACTTCCACTGGGATCCGAACTCAACACTGTCTGAATGCAGTCCATACATACATGTGTATGGATGAGAAAGAAGACTGAGTAAACACAAGTCAGGTATTTATATAAAAGAGCCAGGGAAGTGGCACTTTCAGCCATTTTTAAGCTAAATGTAGGCATGCAGTAATGGGATAGAACGACAGTCCGGCCATATTAAGGCCACTAATGCGTAGTAAACACTACAAGGATTTTAAGCCTGATTTGGAGGTTGCCAAGCTTGGGGGCAAATGAACGACAGATCGACGCTCTGATCGTTATTTGTGAACTACAATGCATCAAAGAGTCTCACAGATAAATCACTGACACCAGACCATCTACGTCTGTGACCGTAGGGTTAGGGGTATCAGTACCAGTCCAACAGGACCAGTTCTTAAGGATGTTACGTAAGTCATGTGACATAATGGTTAGATTTAGGAAGTTACATATCACATGACTTTTGTAATGTAACTCACGTGACATTAACTAACCAACCTAAATCAAACTGAAACTTTAAATAAGTTAACAATTACTTCATTTCACACGGGACTCAAGCCTCGGCCTCTTGGGTGAAAGTTTGTCTGACCCTTTTCGCCACCAAGACTTTCTTGCCCTTTATACTACGCAACCTGACTTCCACTACAGACACCAGAGGTCCCAGGTTGTAATCCTGCACAATCAACCTATGTAGCCTTTTTTCTGGTGAGGAAGTGGTGAGGTAAAGTTATTTATATATCAGTATGTCTCCCCCAGGCCACAAGTGTATCAAACATGTTTAAAAAATCTTTCTGAAAACGGCTGGAGGCAACTGAAGATCTTTATATATGACAAACTAGATGATTTTCTGCTGAGTGTCAGTACCAACTGACCCAGACTGGAACAATTCCAGTCCAACTTGATCCAATCAGGCTTCACATTAAGAGGCCACAGGCTTTGTGGTTACTGTGTCCAATCATAATTCATGACATTATAACCTGACACGTATCTCTGTTACGCTGCTGATTACACTCATGCCAACACTTTTTTCTGCAGCAGCTCCCTCCACCACCCTAACATCTTCTTCTTCCTCATCAGAATCAGAATCTACCTTATTGCCAGGTATGTGTACATATATGAGGAATGTGACTCTGGATTGTAAGTGCTTACTTATACAATAACACTATAATACAGAAATAAAATCAAACACAGACTACAGTATAGAGAACACATATATACACACTATAAACAAAAACAGAATAGACAGATTGAGACAATAGTGCAATAATGAGCAGAGTGCGAAGGATGCAGGAGTAAAAAATATTATTACCATTATTGTTACTAGTATTATTTACATATCGGAGGTGGATTTGATGTACAGGTACACATACACATACATGCACACTTGTACACATGTACACAGTGTGATGGAGCATAGTGCAAAGGATGCTGGAATAAATACGTTTTATGTGCAGCTGTTATGTAATTGAGGTAGGTGATTTTGGTATGCAGTATATATAATATACAATATAACAGTATGAACAGCTCTGAAATAGAGAATTATGAATAAATAATAATTGGTAACCAGTAAACAGGTGGCTGATTAGAGACAGAGTTACTGGGTTGTTGCACAGGAATTGTTCCTGACACTGTGAGTCAGTCCGCTGTTCATCAGAGTGATGGCTTGTGGGAAGAAACTGTTACTGAGTCTGTTGGTTTTGGCGCACAGTGCTCTGTAGCGCCTACCAGAGGGGAGGAGCTGGAACAGGTTGTGTCCAGGGTGAGACAGTGATGTTTCCTGTCTGTTTCCTGACTCTGGAAATGTATAAGTCCTGAACGGAGGGCAGGTTGGCACCGATGATCTTCTCTGCAGTCCTGACTGTCCGTTGTAGTCTGCTCCTGTCCTT
>JAPMOB010208239.1:0-34660 GCA_029875015.1 Lepomis gibbosus
ATATGTTTATATTATGTTATCTAATGAAATATGCATTAATTTGCATATTTTTCAAGAACTAAAATCTGAACACCTGAAGTCAGGTTTAAAATTATTGTTTTATTTTGTTGACAAATTATACTCAAATGTTTTTACAGAGGAGATTTTGGATATCTCTTTTGATCTTACATACATTTAAAAAATACTGTCAACAGGAATGAATGAAATAGAGGTATGTGTTCCAAATCCAGATTCGCAACCTAGACTGGAGCAAGACGTTTGAAAGTGCTAAGTTATTAATTTGTAACAAATTTATGACTACTGACTATTTATGATATGACTAACCGATTAAAGCAGCGGTAGATAAGTAATTCCCGTGTTCTGCAGGCATAATGACTCTGGTGGCTTTGAAGAGAATATAGATTATAGATTCAGTTCCCATGTGAGTAATGGCTATATGACAGCAAGTTAAAGCTGTGAAAATATTCTAATATAGAGAATACTTAAACTGATATGGATTTTTAAAACAAAAAAAAAATGGCTAAAATGTTTTTCTGCTGCCCCTGTCCACAGCAGTACATTATTTAGCTTCCGTCCTGGATTCCTGTCTACTGTTGGTGTAATCCTGGTCACATTATGTTGTTTAAGAGCACGGTGGACCTCCGTGGAACCCGCGACCACAGAGGAGAGCTTATTCTCGGCCTCACTCAGTGCGCATCACCCCCGTCCTGGAGGTGTGGACTTTGAAATATTTTCACAATTTTCTCTGTGCCCCTGGTACTCTGATGGAGAACCAGAGCACATGGTGGACCTCCGCGGTTAAACAACATCTGGAACAACCATCTGCAGCTCAACTTGACAAGGACTAAGGAACTGGTCGTGGATCTAAGGAGAGCCAAGCCACCAGTGACCCCTGTTTCCATCAATGGGGTCAGTGTGTGGACATTGTGGAGAATTACAAATACCTGGGCGTGCAAATTGACGATACACTGGACTGGGCCAAGAAGACCCGAGCCCTTTACAGAAAGGGTCAAAGTCATCCCTATTTTCTGAGGAGGCTGAGTTCCTTTAACATCTGCCGGATGATGCTGAGGATGTTTTGTGGGTCTGTGGTAGCCAGTGCTATCCTGTGTTGAACATGCTGGGGCAGCAGGTTGAGGGTAGTGGACGCTAACAGACTCAACAAACTGATCCGCAAGGCCAGTGATGTTGTGGGGGTGGAGCTGTCGGTGTCTGTGGCTTTTTATATACAGTCTATGGTCGGTGGTGTCAGAGAGGAGGAGTCTGTCCAAACTACATGTCATCTTGGACAAAGTCTCCCACCTACTCAATGACATGCTGCTCAAACACAGGAGCACTTTCAGTACAAGACTCATTCCCCCAAAATGCACCACAGAGCCAAAGGAAGTCATTCCTACCTGTGGCCATCAAACTATAACTCCTCCCTCCAAGTGTGGAGGAGTTATAGGGAGATATCACAAGATTAAAATGTGACAAGATTTCTCGTCAGGTTAAAAGCTGTCTCTCGAGACTTACTCAGTTGACATTTTCCACATGCTGTATGCTGTGATAGTAATCAAGTGAACCCACTCTCACGCTGCGAGTCCAGACAGTTGTGACAAGTGGTAATGCAGCTGGGAGAGTTTGTAATATATACGCGCAACCTTGCTCTGTTTGGGCCTATAAACTGCACTTTATTGAAGGTGCTGAAGTTAACATGCATGAATTTGTGGTGAAATTCATGCCTGATGAGAAGTGTTGTCAGTTAATTTTCAAGTGGTCTGAAAAGGATAATGTTATTACCAGTGGAGCAATAATGTAATGCACAGCAGAGTATTGGGTAATACTTACAAAATATTGTGAATTCCTATTAAATGATAAGGCTAGTCACATAATATTACAACTGTACAGAACACAGATATGTGGAGGACATTTTGAATGTGCAGAAAGTTTTGAACATGAGCAGAAAACAAAGGAACTATTAAATGCCAGAAGTTTATAACAGAATTAAAATGCAATATATATTAATTCACTTTAACTCAGTGACTGTCAGTAACTGAGGTGATAAAGTGCTACATGTGGATTTAAAGAGGTTACTTTCCCAAACAAAGAGGAGGGGAGACTAAATCATGTGTGTTGACTCAGCAGGATGACATATTATGAGAAAGGGATTTACAGGAGAAAACATGTTTGAAAGCAATACAGAATGCCCAAGCGCTTTACTGCGTTATATTCCATTATATTTTAAATTGTCGACTGCAACTTGAATTTTGTGTTTACATTTACATAAATGAAAACATTTCTACCATAAATGGGTGTAGAAAAAATGTGTTTAATAAAATTCAGTATTGAAGATTTCAGAAAAGTAGTGTTTAAATCTTGTCTCATCTCGATCTCAGTACTGTCTTGTCTTATGAGCTTAGTGTCTCATTACACCCCTCGTCGATCACAATCCAACTTTACTTCTTAATGAATTTAAATATGAAAACTGTTGATACATAGGGAAAATATATGAAAACGACAGGACAATAGAGAACATCACTCGAACCTAGTGCCCTACTGACTTGCCATTCCTTTCACTATTTGATGAAGTAAACATATTTATTAAATAGAAAACAACACATGATTAGTGCAGTCTCATTAAACAACCACAAAGTGATTTTAAATCAGTTTGAAAACTGTAAATATCAGTGCCCTACAGAAATGTCAGACACAGTTCACCTTCACACTGTAGTTGAATGTTAATTACTTGATGATCTGCATGTGTTCTTGTTTTGTCCTTCTGATAGCATGAAATACTCACCACCCTGGAATCAGGGACTAATAACCAGATATGAACCAGATATGAACCAAGTATGACCAGTCTAAAAGGGTTTGTCCACCTACAGGTGGCAAATAGCGTAGGGTAAACTTGCATAGCAGTGGTCATGGGCGCCGTATAGGGGGGAAAATTTAGGACAATTCCAAGGGCCCTTATCTGACAGGGGCCCCAAAAAATAATTGTAAACTAATATCAAATTATATTATACAAATTATATAATATATAATTATATAAACCATCATCATTGAGTATAAATATATTTCAAATCTAATAATAAAATGAATGATCTCTTAGTTTTGGGGATTTCTCTGTCTCTCTTGCTCTTTTTTCCGTAACTATGAAATATTTCTTAATGACAGAAATTCTAACACAAATTATTTTCTCACATAATGATCATTATGTAATAAATAAAATAGTAAAACACCTTCCTGTTTGTACTGGTTGCTGGACAGCAGCTTATCTCTGCCTGCATGTAAGTTACAGACTATATTCAAATAATCCAGTTTGATATGTTCATTTAGATAGCAATATGGTCGTTAAATGACATTTATAGATACAGACTTTATTATTCCCATTGTGAAGGGCAATTTATTTGAGAAGCAAATAGTGAACTGCATCCTGTATGCAGACTTGCACGTACAAATCACCAGTGTGCTAGTACTAATATTGAACTACAAGAAGCAAGACACTTGCAAGCCCCCCCGCCGTGGTTACCAACTCTTACTACAGTATCATGCACAAATAATCACAGGCAAACACTTCTTAAAATTAGGATTTATTTAACTTCAGGATAATTTAATGATCAACATTAGCAATTAAATCACTATTACCTAGTCTTAGCAGTTAGAACAAAGAATACAAAACATACAACAAATCAGCAAGGCTGTGTGTGTATGTGCGCATGCAAGGGGATGAAACCGAGAGAAAGGGGGTGGATGCAACCACATAGGAGGTTCGTAGATCCAGTTCAGAATGGGTTCAAGGCCGGCAGATTTCGGAATCAAAATGATGGTTTAAAACCATGTGATTACCAGTCAAGATAGCGGACACTCTAGGAACAAGGGTCGCGGCCCAGCGGGTAGTACTGGACACAATCAACGTGCTTAGCACGGAAAAACACACAGCACTAAACAAGACACAGTGGCCTTTAAAGATCCCACAGAATTTCTTAACAGAAAATTCAACACATGAAGCTTGTAAAAGTTACAATAACACAGTTATAGAACCCATGTTCTGCCCAGACATGCAAGCCTCTTACTCAGTTTGCTCTCAGTAGTGATGGTGATGGCGTCAGTCCTTTTAGGAAAATCCAATTACTGCTCGTTTCTGGTTCTGCAGTTTCGACGGCACAGCTGATCCTTTGGTGGCAGCATAGGAATCACAGGAGTCAACTTTTAAGGTACGGAGAGTTTCCTTCTCTCTGTAATATAATGTTCTCTTCTGCAGAAATGAAGTGTTATCTCGTATATAACGGCTTCCTTAGGGATCCAAAATTGTGTTGATAGCACAAAGTTAAAAAGAGAAAATGAAGAAAAACAGAGCAACTCGTCCAGTGGGTTAAAGTCTGTGTATAACCTTGCAGTGCTCTCTAACCCCGGCAGTTTTAGTATCTTGCTTAGACTGCTGTGTAGATAGACTGTTGCAACCTGTATGATCGTTTTAACTTTAACTTGTTGTCAAAAGATGTGCCATGTAAAAAGGGAAGCACTTAAATCATTACTTATTGCCCTTCCCAGTAAATTGATACAAATCCCACATTCATCGTTGTGATGTCTCTTAAATAGTACTACACTCAAATACAAGATAAGTCCTGTCAAAATAGATTTTCTACTACTAAATTACTGTGTTAGAAACATCTACGTCAGCAAATATCCCATGCCAAATTATCATGCTTTCACCAGAGAAAGTGTAAAAAGAAAGTAACCAGTGATGGTCATTCCCATGTCATAACAGATTAGTGCACACACACCACAAAACGCCCTCAATTTTATTCCCTGGTTTATTAAATCCAAAGGAGTTGTGCTTTGGGGGTTCTTAGCTTTTAAGTAAACATTAAGCTGTGGTAATACCTGAATCTGAAAAATTTATAAATATATATTTATATATGCGCCAAATATACTAAAATATTCAGTCTTCATGAAAATGAAAAAAATAAACCTGATTACAGCAGTTTTGACATGACTTTTGTTACCAACAAAGAAGAGTGTTCCATTTTCACCTTTGCATTAAAAGGAATCACATTTGGCTGAAATTAAAGGGCAGCCAGAGCTATTACATTGCATTTATAAACTGATGGCAAAGTCCCAAATTATATTATCTAGACTCCATTTAAAATTTTAAACCCACAATATGCTTATATGAGGATAAGTAAAAACAAATTTCAGTGGAGAATATAATTGTGTTGATTGATGATCACAAAAAACAACAACTACACTTTGAGCCTTAGTAAGTATACAAAGGTAATGACAAGTGGCTGCACACCTTTGTGATTTTGTACATGGTTAGAATGTCTGAATGACCTGCTAAACAACATTGCATTTTACAACTTTTCTATACCTTTTTCACACTTTTGTTGGAAAGTCAAACCCATAACAAAAATAATATTTAGCAAAAGTTTGTGAATGACACCTTCTGATTCTACATACATTCTTCTGATACCTTATCGCAGCGGCCCGGGTTCAATTCCAGCCTGTGGCCTTTTGCTGCATGTCATCACCTCTCTCTCTCCCTTAGTTCCTATTTCTAAACACTATCCTATCTGAAATAAACGCAAAAACGCCCCCGAAATATCTAACCGTGAGTATAATGGACACACATTTTAGCTGGCAGACACAAACACACACACAAACACACAAACACCAACAGTACGCTAACAAAAATTAGCGAACATTGATCAGCTATAGGGAGCTGGAAGCAGGTAAGGTAAGTCTGCCATACAGACTTACCTTGAGGTCAAACAGTAAATGGTGCACATCCACCATTTACATTTACATTAGCTACACATCCACTTTGTCAGGTGAAATGTGTCTCCTTATGGATTCAACAGAACCCTTTTTGAGTGTAATGAAGTGCCACTCCACTCTGCCTTTTGCAAATTGTAATTGTAACAAGACATGGAAAGTGGTCAAGGTCATAGTGTTCTCTCAGAATAATCTGAGATGTTTTCTCTCTTGTAGGTACATATTGTTGATATACCACCTTTTATAGTGATGCTTTACATTACCTTTCCATGAATGCCTTTGTGTCTTCAGCTTTCAGTTTCCTTCACTGTAGGACCCACTGATTTCAGTGATGTGGAAAACAGATGGAATCGCTGAATTTGATGCATGAAATCAACTGTAAAACCAGGAATATAGTGCAATCTGCCAAAATACAGATGCAATTTATAACAACATAAGGCAAACAAACAGAAAACACTATATTCGTATATTTTGGTGTCATTTATGGGCACATTAACATCTGTCCTCATCTCTCTATCTTAACAGTGTTCCACAGAGGGCAGGGCACAGCGCCTCACGAACAGCTTCATTTCGAAGTTGGCACACTACCAAGAGCTCATCACTTCAACAAGCTCTCAAAAGTGCAACCATAATGGCAGATGCAAGGCACAAGCTTGTTGTAGGCTTTGTGGCTGTGTGGGTGGAGTCAAATAAAAAGCTATGTCTGGTCAAGCTTTGTAAAATAAACAATAAACCTAGGTGATGAATAACTAAACTGGCGCAGTCTGCACCTACATTGTATTACCTAAAGTTAGCAAACACAGCTCTCAGCTGTGCTTCTGTTTTCAAACTCAGCTACAGATAATTCATCATCTCTACTTTGGCTCTCTACAACAGTCTACACTCGTAGCTACCATTGGCTGTATGCTAAGTAGGTAGCTACATTGGCGATGAAAGTAACAAATTACCATCAAAATAAAAAAACCTACATTACCTGTCCAGTAGAAATAAAGCGACCATTGTGTAACTTTTCAGACCCTTGGGGTACCTCAGTTTTCACCATCGTTGAAAAGCCACACAGGTATTACCTCCGGTCTGGCCGTTTTTCGTTGTCAGGTCTGAGAGAGGTGACTGGGTACAGGCATGTGGGCAGCTCCTGTAGCAGCAGGGCTGGTAGCCATGGTAGCGAGGGAGAGTGACAGTCACCCAGCCAACCATTGCATTTATTCCAAATGGAACAAGTGTCTGTGTTTATTGCAGCCCTAAGAGGACTACGGACACCCGATTTTTATACTCTCTTTTTCAGAGCACCTAACTTTTTAATATCTATTGGTGTATAAAGACAGTTTCAACAAATATGACAAAAAGAAACAACTTGCATACCCTGCCTTTAAACAATGGCATTATTGAATCAGATATTGAATATTGAATAGCAAAGACAGAGCAGTTGTTTTTTTAAGAACACAGGCTTTATAAAATATAATAGACTACCATAATTTTCTGTTTATCCTCAATCAGCTGTGGTGAAGCTCCAGCTTGTGCGTAATTCTGCTGCCAGTAAGTGGACTCGTTATTGATAAAGAATAAACACAATTCATTCATCCATGTCAGCCTCTTTTTCTATGATTCTTTACACTGGTTACTTTATAGAATCGATTTTAAAGTTTCAGTAATTATTTTGGTCAGTGATGTCTGGCTGCCTGCTGCTTGTTTGTTTATAAGCTAGAGTACAGCTGTAGTTCTATAAAATGTGGTCTGCAAGTTTCTCTTCCTTGAGATTGAGGTATAAATACAACTCTATCCTTATACTCTATCAAACCAGCTAATGTACTAGGGAGCATCCTGCCATGTTTGTAGTGCCCCAGTAATGGAGTGTATAAAATTTTAATTAATCACAGTAGATGCCCAAGTACGGTGTCAGCCCACCACAACTAAAGAAAACAGGCTGCTTTAAACCAGTGTTCAACAGTTGCGCAGAAACAGTTACATCATTGAAGAAGAAGTGAGGGATTTTTCTCCATGACAGCAATTTGCAGCAACAAAACTATTTTATGTATGGATGATTTCTGCCTTTTTGAAACCCATTTTCCTTTTGTCTTCATGCTTCTTGCTTTTATGAGTGTTACAGTTATTGCTACCTTTTTATTGCTTCATCCTTCTAAGCATATAACCAAGACACAACAGGTCCTGTTCTGTCATGTTCAAAATCTTATCCTCCAAAATTTGAGGCAAGTTAACTAGCTCTATGGATACAAAAAGATATATGGTCGCTTTTTCATCTCAAAACATTTGTTGGAAAGCATGGCTAATTAACTGATAAAATATTGGAAAAGATATATGAACCAGCATAAACTCTTTGAATTTGTCATGCCAAGCCACGTGATGTCATGTTTATTTTATGTAATAATAACTAAAATATTATTGATAAACTGTCGACAAGCAAACAAATTCTTCTTTGGTGTCCTTGTGAAAAACATGTGCTAACATTGCTATTGGAATTACCACAGCCAACACACTTACCGTGCTTAGTAGCCTATACAGTAATTTTTTGTGTTAACTTCCGGTCCCATGCTAAACTCAATAATCTCATTTTGCCATTGTGGTTTATAGTGCACAAATACATGGATCCCTGGACATTTGGACCATGCCTGTTAAAGACACTCCTCAAAACCATTCATGCAGAACAATTACTGTAGGTTGGAGTCTTTACTCGCAATGGTCAATCATTTTGCCAGTTAGCACATATCTTATATTTTTAGGGGCATATGCAAGTGAAATTCTTCTTCTTCTTCTTGTTTTATTGGCGGGTGTCGATGACTTCCCATCGCTGTTACAGCTAATGTTCTACATACCATCAGCTTTACCGGAGGGGAGCATAGTAAACATTTAAATTGTACTTGCAGCTTTTAATTTTTTTTATTTTTAGAAATGTTAAAAATTAGAGTCCAAGTGAAGTCTCAAGTCTCTGAGCAAGAGTCCAAATCAAGTCTCAAGTCACTCGTGGTTATAATGACTGTTGTTTCAACTGCTGTGTTCAATCCAGGCTGCTTATAACACTGCATAGCTATAAGGAATTCTGTAACTGTCAAAGAGTACAACCATTTAATGTGTAATGCAATTAATGACAGCTTATTAAGTTGCCTTCTGGGGTGTCAACACACCCCGCAGAATCTCAAACCCAGTGTAACATTAAATACAACTATAAAGTTACATGATCAACAATAAGCCTTCCATAAACTACTGTAAGTCAACACATCCCCCAGACTGTCAAACCAGTGTAATGTTATAACTAAATAAAACTGTAACATTACATGATCAACAATAAATCTGTAACCTGTTTGCAGCCAACGTTAATAATTAACACAATGGCAGCCAGCGGGACGTAAATGACTTTGTTAATCGACTACCACAAGTTTGGCAAGTAAACAATCGCTCATTAATCTTTTCGTAACGAACAACAGTCAGAATTATCCTCTGGTAGGTCATAGCTAAAACAAGAAGCAAGCTAACGTTAGATGGCCAATGCTGAGCTAAACATGTGGACTAACCTCAAGTTACTAACCTATTTTGTGTTCAGCGCTTCTTTTGTTTGGGCCTTGTTTTATGATGTTTTAAAGCCAAAGTTTATGATGAATGGCACAGCAGCTGCTGGTCTTCTAAGCCATCACACCTCTCTCACATGTGGCCGTGCGCAGCTGATAGGTGTTACGTAGGCAGGTAACGGAGGGAGGGGAATAACAGCAAGTCCCACACTTCGAGTCCGAGTCGAGTCTGAAGTCTTTCGAGGACGAGTCTCAAATCGAGTCTGAAGTCACTGTGTGTGCGACTTAAGTCGAGCTTGAGACTGAGTCTCTAACTTAAGTCCCCATCTCTAGATACGGGTTGACAGGTATGATTAGGAAATGTGTATGCAATGTATTTCAGGGGTATTCTAGAAGTGTGCTTCATTGTGTACCTCCTAAATAAACAAATAAGCTCTGTGAACATTATGTTACTTGCAGCAGTGAATTTCACCTCTCTTATACATGAAACATGTCTTCTCATTTATTTTTATACTAGATTAGCATAAAATAAGCACCCGTAGTATAAAATGTTATTTATTTTAATAGAATTTCCATCTGCCCATCCCTTTTAAACAAGTATTTTAAGAGTTAATGAACACATTATCTTCAGAGCAGACTTGACTGTAAAATTAATTACACAACATAAAATCCTTATGAGGCATAAAACTCCATTTTACACATAAATGTTAGGTATTGCTCAGCTGAAATCTGGAAAATTGGTTACTTAAGGCAACAAATGAATAATGTCACCATTTTTTGAGATGCACCGGTGACAGTATAACCTCAGGACTTGGACAGAGTAGTTGCACTTATTAAACTGCCAAATGGGTAAACAAATTATCTGTGTTACACTTGATGATAAATTGTTGATTTAATCATTTTCAAGGGTCTCTTATACACTCTGAAAAACAGCAACACTCTTGTGGTTCAGTTACTTCAAAAACTGAATATTTAATCTGCTCTTTAGATTGTAATATGTTCAGAAACCACAACCACTAAAAGCATTACTATTGTGCCATAATAGCATAATGTACAAGGAAAGAATAAAATACAGGAAAAATATGTATAGCTGAACATCTCAATACATTTAATGACTTCCTTTGAAGGCAGAAAGGAGCACATGTTGTAGGACTGGCTTATTTTTCTCATTCAGTGTGTTAACATGCCCACTTCTAATTCATATCATACTAGATAAAGGAAATACTCCAGTTATTATAACTGATAGACACAATTAAAATTGAAGCCCAGTTGACAGTAATGCTTGTATGTCAACAGAGATAAAGGCTGCTGTTTGAAATGTTGGACTAGTGTGGAGATAAAACATCAAAACACAATTGAATAATGCTGGAAAGTACGTAAAGGCCTCTGGTTACAGTGGTTACATGTGACCAGTGGTGAAGTATACTTTACCTTTGTCTCTAACCCATGAAGAATCCAAAAGTGTTTTTTTTTTAAACCTGACATTTTCTGGTAGTTTTACATTTCTCAAAATATAACTTCTTGAATATTATGACCTTTTTTTCAATTATTAATTTAGTCTTGTAATATTGCGATTGTTCTCAAAAATAGATTTATCTTTGTAATTGTACTTATTTCTTTAACGTAGGTTAAACATACAGTCATCATACTTATCAAATGCTTGTGATAGGACAAAAGTAATTGGAGAAACTACTTTCATCTTAAAGTAACAGAACTTAGGTTCTAATAGTGGGTTATTGTGCTTTAAACCCTATCCATCTTTCTAATATTTTGTGCTGATAGAAGGATTAGGCTATGCCTGTACACCTGTCCACATCCTTCCAGTCACCCACCTATCATGTAAACTCAGTTTATTGGGCAAATTAGTCTACTGTGATCCATGTGCTTTATTGAAACCATTACCTTTATTTAGTTACACACAGTAATCCAATTGTTTAGTGCATGTTAACATACTGATTGAGAATTGCCAATACAAATTTACAGAAATTTAAATATTTTAAATTCAAAATTTTCTTTTTAAGATTCAGTCCCTGAAGTAAAAAAAATGTTTAGGGTATAGTGTCAAGATGCGTTTGCTGCTGTGCAATTCCTATCGCTCATAAACATATTTGAAGCGAGGATAAAATGCATCCCGACTGCAGTTTGTAAGCTTACATGGCCTCCTGTTTGAAGTTCACATGATTTTCATGTTGAATTGTATAGGGGCCTCAGTTGGACTGGCCTCTTCTGTTTCTTCTTTACGTGGCACATATTCAACCTCTATACTTGACTTAGTATTGTCTTTCCCTCTACTCCAGAGGAATAATATTACAAGACAGAAGAGGACAACTCCGAGGAAAGAGATAAATCCCATGGTGGTTGCTATGATAAGTGTCTTTACATCAAACGGAAATGGAACTGTAGCCCGGGTCACATTAGCACCTTCATCACTGGGCTGGTTGGAAATGAAGGCAAATGTCTTGTTTGGCTGGTGGGGCCAATTGGGGGAGTAGCTATGGACAAAAAGGTGAGCAACTTTTGTGTCATTGCCAGCTGCATTGCTTGCAATGCACAAGTAAGTGCCGTTATCCTGGATTTGGGAGTAACGCACCTCTAATGTGCCTTCATTGGACACAGAAAGTCTTGATCCCACAGTTTTGGTAGTGATGTATTCCTTCTTAGGGGATAGCCACATTATCACAGGGACTGGATCACCCTCAGCTTGGCAAGCAAAATGAACCGTAGTTCCTTCATCTACATGACTCTCTTGAACCTTATAATCCACGATCTTTGATTTTTGACAAATAAAATAATCAGAGGGGAGGATGTCTGGGAAGTCCTTGAACTCTTTTCCTTGCACAACCTCAGGTGACGCACACATGGGTTGTTGTCTGTTAAAGTTGAGCCTCCACCGCCGGCGGAAGACCCAGAGCAAACGACAATCGCAGGCCAAAGGGTTGTCATACAAAGCCAGGGTCTCCAAGTTTCCCACTGAGTGGAACACTGACTCTTCCAGGGTGCTCAAGCTGTTGCTGGATATATTGAGTACACGGAGATGGTTGAGTCCTCGGAAAGAGTAGGGCTCAATGGCAGCTAATCTCCCACCAGCCAAATGAAAAGCCTGGAGCTTCTGTAGATTGAACAGTTGGTTCCCTTCCACAGTTAAAATGGGATTGAAAGACAGATTTAAAAACCGAAGATATCTTAGGTGACTGATGGCTTGGTACGGAATGGCAGTAAGGTTACAGTTTGTGATGGACAAAGATGTGAGATTAAGTCCAAACAAGCATTTTTGAGTCATGGTGTCCAGGGCAGGCATATGAGAAATCTCCAGCACTCTGAGCCGATACAGCCTCTTAAAGGAGTAATCCCTTATGACAGTGACGTTGAGATAGTGTAATCGAAGTGACAACAGGTTATGCAGATGGCTAAGGGCATCAGTGGGCACTGAGGCCAGATTGCATCCCTCAATGTTGAGGCTTTCAAGGTTGCTGAGGCCATGAAATGATCGGGGTGAGATGAATACCAGGTCATTATCACCAACCTCCAGAGCCCTCAGGTTGTACAGCTCCTGGAACATGTAGTCAAGCAGAATGACAATTTTGTTCTCACTTATATCCAGCTGGGTGAGGTTGGTTAGGCCTGTGAATACCCCCAGCTGGATAAGCTTCAGCTGGTTGTTGCGCAAGCCCAGAGTTCGAAGGTTCATAAGGTTGCTGAAAGCCCCAGGCTCAATGGATGAAATTGTGTTTTCGTTAAGTTGCAGCTCCTCCAGTTGAGGGTAATTAATGAACTCCTCGGGCCCCAGAGTTTTCAGACGGTTCTTACTGAGGTCTAGCAACCTTGTTTCAGTGGGAATACCCTCAGGAAGAGCTGCCAGTCTCCGTCGATGGCACACAACTGAACGCTCCTGAGCGTTGCAGTCACATCGGGAGGGACAACCGGTGGTGGAGCCAGAAAGGACAGTGCCCAGCATCAGGATCAGGATGGGCTGCCAGCAGGCCACCAAGTAGCTGTGCCCCCCTGCCTCAGCAGACACCATCCTACTGCTTACCTGTGGAGACATGGAAAAATTGGGTTGGTAGAGTGAAATGGTGATACAGAAATAGCTGACAGTTTTGAATAATGCTGAATCAAACAACAATAATGGAAACATCAAGCAAAAAGAATTATGCACCAAATCAGAATTCCATTCAGTCCGTTTTTTAATTCACAAGGTCAAATTATTGTTTTTTCAACGTCACCTACAGTATGAGCTGAATACATTTCTGACATAAAACCTTTCATAACTTTTGTAAAGCCAGTGGAAATCAGAATTTTCGCAAAGATATAAGCCATCTTCCTTGCGTAAAACTGGATTATGGTAACTTTCCTCACAAGTGATGAAATCAGCCAATCAATAAAAAGGCTTGGTCACACAATATAACCACGCTCCTGTGCTTCTGACTACTGACTGTGCTGAAAACAATTACTGCCAATATCAGTGACACAGTCTCTCTTCTCATACAAACTGTTTTAATTAGCAGCCAAAAATGCCATGGTACCTCTTTAAATGGCTCCCTCAAATATTTGCAAACTTGACACATCCCATGCCACTGCTGAGCTGTTGACCTTGCAATGATATAAAGCAGAGATTGCTGCCAAGCAGCGATAACTGGAGAGAGGGTAATTGTCAGAGGACTTTAAACCCTTATTTGATTTTAACTCTGGGGAACTTGCTAACTTGCTAAAACCTTCAAACTCTACTTCTCACATCAGTCATGTGATTTAAGTCACAGCTTTATCTGTGGGACACACTCTTAAAAGAGCCTTATGCAAAGTAAGAGAAATGACGCTGTGATTTCTTTTTATTGTGAAGATGGGGCTCACCAATGTTTTTGTTTATATAATGACGACTTCCACTGAGCAAAAAAGCGTCTAAGATCTGAGGTTGGAAAAAACCAACAACAACAAAGCAAAACATTAGTGTATTAGTGTATCTATATTGCTTTACAATTGGGAAATTAAATTCCAAATGATAATAAAATTATTAAACAATTAAGGAAATGTATCATTTGAACAAAAAGTAAATCCCATTATGAGAGGTTAGTCTTTCTCCAAATATTCACCATGTTGTCATAACATGTGGGGGCTGGACAGACACTGCATATTCTTTTCATAATTCATTCACCACAAAAGTGTTTTTGTAAGAGTGCTTCATATTTTCAGTGTAGTGGTTTTTAGAACCTCTTTTGCTATATACCAATATGCTGTTTAAAAAATATTAAATGTGATAGTGAAGATTAGAATGATTGTGCTTTTATTGCACCAACACAAATTACACATCACTCTAAGGGAATTAATGCCATGGGACTGAGGCAGCTTGGATTGTGGTCTGAGTAGTTACAATGAAACAGTAATTGCAGATTCAATTTTCACTTCCTCCACATCTGTTAATTTGTGTTCGCTGCATATGTCAGACACGTTGGGCATCAATCTATTGTGTATGGGCTTTGTAAAAAGCAGGTTGTCAGAATGAAAGCTAAAGTGTCTATCAGTAGCTCCTTTGTGACCTCCCACTTTTGTCCCTAATTACGTGAATTTACAAATGGATGTGGCATGTAGAGGCTTTTCCAATGGGATGTTGAAATATTTTTTTAAAACAAGACTGCAATTCAGTGCATATAAGAACACGTTTAATTTTGATCTATTGTGACAGATGCTAAATCTTCGAGTGAAATGAAATATTACTAAGATACTCAACGCAGAAAATGGGTGACGTGTTTATCTGCTCTACACAGAATGTGATTTTATCTTGTCAGTCAGGAATATGAATGAGGCTCACGGATGTCATTGCTAATCGAAAACAAGTAAATGCAATGGTGATTTTATTACCAGAGTACCATGCATGATTTATGAGAATAGTAAGGACAGGGGTACTATCTGTGTACTCTGGCCTTACAGCCCAGATCTTCTCACTGTCTCACTGACCTTGAGTGGTATTTCTGAATAAAAAAACAAGTTGGCAAATGGACGCTCAATTGCAATAGCTCAGTACCTTACACATTACACAGTGTTATTATTATATGCACTCCCCAATTTCTCTTGACACTTTCTCCTTTCAAAATCAGTATGGGTGTAGGTCTTCTGTGGTGTAACTTCTGAGGCAAAAAAAGTAAATGCCTTTCTGGCTGAGAGTCCTGCAAGCTAGGGGATACTGCTGTCAAAAAATAAATAAAATAAAGATTGAGAGTTTGCTGACCCCATGCAGGTATGTTTCAGCATCTCAAACAGGGGAAGTTCCTATGTGCTGAACCATTTTGTCCTTCTCTAAGCATCTGGTCCTGGCATGGTGGATCATCAGGCCTTGCAGTTTCTGTTTAGGTTTGCAGGGGTTGTTACCTTTATCTTAAGCTTTCATGGAGGATTTGTTTTCATAGGATTTCTCGTATCTGACTGCTCCTTCTTGTGGAGGATGTAGATTAGCTGGCAACCCTTGGTGCACTACAGTTCTTAAATGTCTATGTTCACCCAGCAAGTATTTATTGTAATAGAATTGTTATTGCAGGTCATTGTACATATAAATAGTTTGTATGCCAACCATATAAATTTACAGGGCAATCAAGATGAGGCTACAACCCAAAAAACACAGGAACATACATATATACATACATAATGTGTAGTTCAGTATAATATAGTCTCTAGATATTCGCTCTACCGATAAGACAAGGTCCACTGTAATCCCCCACAAACACTTCCATGCAGCCCACAAGGTTTTCTTGTTTGTTTGCTTTTTGACTTTTAAATGGCTGCTTTAAATTTGTCAGTTGAACACACAATCTCACCTCTTGCTAAACAGCTGCAGAATAAAGCAAAGCTGTTTGAGATATGTTTGCCACTTAAAAACCTATGTAGAGGGTTGCTAACGAGGTCACTGCTATAATGAAGAAAATTAATCAACTAAGTAGTCTAATGAATACAATAACTAATGAACTGCCATTAAACACACACCTGTATATGGACGACACAAGGTCTGAAAAATTAATAAATGTTTTATTGAAATCGCAATATGACCTAGTGCAATTTTCGACTTTTGTTAAAGGTGATATTTGTGTTGAAAAATCATTTTGACTTTAATATTGTAGACATTTGCAGAAATGTCCTGACCTACACATCATATTCTAGAGACTTAAGAAAACATCTTTGATTATAAAGATCCAGCAAAAATCACACTATAATTCATTTTAATATATTTTTCAATAGAAATGAGAATTATGATATATTAGTCAAAATATCCGTAAATTACATTTTATTTTGAAATCGTTCAGCCCTAGTTGAGACAAAGTTATAGGCAACATTTGTCAACTATGAAAAAATACAAATCATCTGTGCCCAAACTGCATGTGCATCTGTCAAAGCAAAAAAGCTAAATTATTTAACATATCAAGGGAAATACACTGAGAACTCAAGCTGCCTTGATGAATCATGACAGCGGTCACAAGCTGAAACTAACCAACAGGGACATGATAGATACAGAGTACAGTTTATAAGGACTGACAAATAATTAATTGGATTGCAACAAATGATAAAGCTTTATATATGCAACTTCAATGTGGTTACTTTAGAGTAGGAGTTTGTCATTTTTCATTGACAAGGCTATTTTCATTATTTTATCATTTTAAAAAAAAGCCTGATTCCCCTTAAAATGTAAATATCCCAATAGTCCTTCCAACATTATGTTGCAACAAAGGTACTTAACAATAACTAAAAACAACCAAAGGGTGTGTATGCACTGATGCATATAGCTAATTTGTCTGCATATTGCTTGCAGTCATTCAGTGACCCATTAGCAGGGCACACCTCTCCTTGATTTGCCCAAAGAGGTTTGGTTTGCACCATAAGAGAGCAGATGCAGAGATTCGAGGCAACGAGAGACTAATGGTGAGCTGAGACATGCTTTTCAGAGAAGACTATGACAGGGTGAGAGGTCTGTGGAGAAAATGCAAGTAGTCATAGAAGGGCAGAAAGAGAAAATGCTTGTCTACTCGTATTCTTCGCCTGCACAATATCATCAAAAGACTAAGAAAAAGAATCAGGGTGGGGACAAAGACATTTAATTTATATCTCTTAGAAGAAGACAATACTTTAAATGCATATTTAATTATCTGTGTCAGTTTGTATGTCTGCATAATGTGCAACAAATTCTCATACTGTAGCTCTCTGACAGCCTACTTCAAAACAAAGGGTGTGGTAGAGAGAGTTTAAAGATCCAAAGGGAACTGAATTCCTCTAAACCTACTCAAAACACCTCATGCCCCATAATCCTGCATAAGTGTTCAGACGCCCAACAACCAAAAGCCTCAATGATTTACCATTAGTTAGAGCATGTTTTCACTGAAACTAGTCTTCTGCAGAGTTTTTGGGCTCTTTAAGAAGCAATTCCAAGAAGCTTAAGAGGTGAAGAGGTGTGCACTGACAAAGCTCTGTGCACTGTGGAAACAAATATGACCACAGAATTCATATTAGCACAAAAGAAGTTGGAGAGAGGAGCCGAGGATTTGGACTGATTTAACTGGAACTCTGTTTGCATAAACCAACTTGCGGATTTGACATAAAAATGTCAAACGTGTACATGAATTAGCCAAAACGTTTTGGTTTTGGAGAATCTTAAGGCGATCTCCAGCACATGTCTGTACATTTCTTACAATGAATGGATATGCAGTTTGAACAAAAAAAAAGCTGCTGTGGCATTCTTGCTGGATTGTTTTCTGTTTGAGAGGTGATAAATGGTATCAAAGATGCCAGGGGACATGGAAAAGTAAAAACATTGTAGAAGCCTGTTCTTTACCTAAACATCATCAACTACTGTGGTTAATGGAAATTAAAGTAAAAGTCTCCATTAGGCTTTCATGTCCCGTCATGTTAAGACTGCAGACTGGTGTATGCACTACAGCACTATGTTCAAAGGCACCCCAAGGGTGCTGGCCAATAGCAAATCTGTAAGAATTGCATCGTTCTCACATGTTCATTCTCTATACCACTGATCTGGAAATAACCAGCCTCAAGATCAGAAGGCCCCTCTGATCTCCTGTGTGGTCAGTGGACGAGACTGACCAAATCAACTTTGATCCTCCATCTTCAGTAGTGAATCTAAAACAGGGCCCTAATTTATGTGAGACACTCACCTTTATTATGACCTGACAAGCTTCAGTTTATCATTGGCTGCCAGAACATTTCTTCAGACAGCTCAAGTTCCCAGGTCAGCGGACACCAGGACGTTCCATATTATACAAATAAAGTAGCCCATTTTTTCACAGAAAAGATTTTGAATATGTCACAGTACAAAAAGCAACAGGGGAAATAATAATGATGGGCTATATTCCATTTAGCTGCTTCGGATTCAGGGTCCTAGCATTGTGCATCCATCATTCATGTCTGCCGTGGAAAAGGCAGCAGTAGATAAAAGAACTGATGTGGATCACCGCAAAAACAAGCATAAACAAGCAACAAAAGACACCAAGTAACACAGTGGTAGTCACTAAAACACTGCAAATGAAACCCCAAGACAAAACAAAGAAACAAAGATGTCTCAGTCCAACAGCAATAAAAGTCAATGCTAGATTTGTTTCACAACAAAATGTCCTAGCCAGAGACAGACATACTCATAACAACAAAACCAAAACATGTCACGCAACTCTTCTCCAGTACATCATGCTTTATTAACCTCACCTAATGTTTTCAGTTATCTTGCCTTTATCACAGTGGTGCAATGTTTTAAGTTTTGAAGGACTTGCATTTAAGCTCTGGTTTCCACTCTGTTGTGTATCTGCATTGTTAAAGTTTAGACATTGTCAATATGCCACAACAACATGTAGTTTAAACCATAAACAAACATAGAAAACATAATAACCGCACCTATGCTTGGACCCTATGCCATGCATGCAGGCAATTTTTCCTTATTCCTCCTTAGTCTATTCCTTATGGTTTGTTATGTATGTTAGCATCTCAGAGTAAACTTCAGCACTATGAAAACAGTTTGTTTAAAACATAGAAATTTAGAAAGAAAATTATTTTAAAAAACTCACCCTCTGCACTTTGTGCTGACTCCTACGTGTCACGCCCTAAAAAGGACTCCTGCTGAAACATGTGGGTGTCAGCCAGGCTTGAATAAAAGCTTTTTGCTACACTCAGAATTCTGAGTGCCCATAGTAAGCTTTTGCAGAGTATAATTCTATTTCTAGTAGGTTATTTCTTATTTTTAATTATTGTCAAACATTCTCATAATTAACAAGTGATACTTTACACCTTAATTCTTTAATGAAATGAATGGGGTTGATTGTTCTTATGTTGTATCCATGATGCTTTGGCAATATTGTTACACAGTCATGCCAATGAAGCTAAATGAATTAATTACTAAATTGCACATCCTGAATATGCAGTTGCATAATTTTTTAATATTTTTGTAAATAGATGTTTGAATATTTAAATTTAGTACTTTATATGTTATTTTGTGTAAATATGTCTGGTCTGTAAGTTTTTGTAATATGTCATTTTTGCTGCTGCAACATCGCAATTTCCCCTCAGGGATCAATAAAGATTGATCTCTCTCTCTCTCTCTCTCTTTCTCTCTCTCTCTGTCTCTCTCTGTCTCTCTATCTCTATATCCCCAATTTAACTTTACGTCATTCTAAACCTTTTTGTAGTTTACTCACTACTTGAATTTGCTCCCTTTCCCTTCAGGTCTCTTCCCCTTCCACACACACTTGGTCTCTTACAACAAACACACAGGCTTGCGTTGTCTCTTCCTGTTTCTCTCTCCATGTATGTGTCTGCTCTGCTGACACCCTCTATCAGCAGTATGTTTTATAAAGTCGGCAAAAAGACACAGAACACTTCTTTTGGATTTTTTCACCCACAATTCTGTCTTTACAGCAGCAGGTCGGCCCATATGGTGGAGGCTTGTTAATGACGTAGCCTATCGACATGATTGAAACCAATGTGGTACCAAATAGTCTATGCTTGTAACGTAATACTAGATAACACCTATCTGTGTTTCTCTGCAAAATGCTAAAATGGGTCACCAAATATACCTGGGCAGCCCACCCAAGTAAAGTCTATATGTGGTAAATACTGTAGAGCTTCATCTGAAAGTTATAATTGTGTCCAGAGGTGTCTGTTTAGAATGTGTAACCATCATTGTACAGCTTCTAGAATTAGATTAAATATGAAACATTGACTAAAAGTTTTTAAAGATTAGGATAATTTGGTTTGGATTTGGTGATGAAACTTAAATGTTGTTTCTTGAGTGATGTGGACAGGTTTGATATCAAGAATCAGTATATTTGTGACCCCATGTCTTTACCAAATTAGACCACTGTAAATTAGGGCTGGGCAATAAACTGATAATGATCACTTTCGTGATATAATTTAATAACAATAGAAAAGTGTCCAATAAATTGATTTGAATAATGAACAAATTGGCACTTAATTTGAATTGGACTAAATAACATATTTAAATATTATCCATGCATATTTGTTGAAAAAAGACTATCATAATTGTTTTGAATGTTTTACCTCAGATATGTTAAGTGAGCCACTGTTTGGCAAGGTTTTGTCATATTTCTGACCATAAAGAATAGTTCAAACCCACAGTTAAACATTTGGTTTCTTCAAATTTCACACAAGAGCATGATAAACTTGATATCTTGATAGCATTTTCTGACCCAACGCCCAGTCCCACAGCAAAACGAGCTAAGCAAGCTGTTTTGGGATTGTGTTTTCAAAGGACCCTTGAATTAAATAATTAAAACTAACATTTGTTAGTTTGTGGTCAGAGGATTTACCATAAAGGCTGTAATAGGTGTGCACTCCAAATTTAGGTCTGGCAAACTTAATCGCCTTCTCTCAAACGAGTGATAGAAAGACCGTTAACATGATCGTAGTGACCTTAAAAGAGGTCTCGAGTCAGATGCCGAAGTGTATGAGTGTGCGTGTACACAACGTTAAAGATCTGAAATGTTATTATGAGATGTGTAAAAATATTTTTGGTTCATTTTGAAACTATGGCAGAGCAAATTAGAATGTGGGGGGCCGCCATGGTCTCGTTAATAAATGGGAAACACTGTTTGTGTAAAGCTGCATACTGCAATTTGAGCAATAGATCCTGACAGTAGCCTTAAAAACAAAGCCACAGAGGCTTCGAGTACAATGGTGTTCTTGTGACTACTGTGGACAAAAAGAGCATGGCTTAAGGTTGACCTGTGGTTACTTATTCATTCAATATACACATGGATTATGCATTTAAATTCTTCTGGACTATTTTGCTGGCTGTGTAAAAAATTACCTAGTAATCATTTTGACTGTCTTTACCAGGCACTCGACTCTCCAGAAGATTCTGGCTTCTACTCTACTATTTCACACTGGGCAGGTAGTGTACAATCAGTGTGTGGGAGCTTTTGAGCTGGGAGCAGCTGCCCACGGTTTTATATGGGGGGTCAGTGAGAGCCACAGGGACTCAACCAGACGGGCTGGTGAACCAAAACAATTAATTGGAAGAAGCTGAAAGCTTGCATTGAGCGGTAAACTCAGCTTTTCATTTTGAGATAAGTAGTACTAACAGCCCTTTGAAAGTGTCATTTGATTTAGTGTTAATACAGAGAATATTGCTTAATGGAGATTTAATTTGCCATCCAAAGAAACATTTTCCTAATGTTTTTATATTGCTTTAGATAAGTGGCATGTGCCTGTCTTTTACAACATTTTCTCAAACTGATCATTCCCTTTGGCCTAACAACATCTTATTTGTAATTATATCAAGATATAAAATTATTTTTGCATTGTGTTGGACTTTTAATGGCTGAGAATCAACAAGATCAGTCAGATCACAAGGGAAATTAAATCGTCCTTATGAACATTAAAATATTGGAAAAATGGTGCCTGGAATCAACCTTGTAGTATATTTAACTTGTTGAACAGTATTACTATGCAGATCTGTTTCTTGGTTCTTTGACAGTCTAACAGTAGTTTAACAGTAATACTACAAAAGAGGCTCCTTTCTTCATTAATACCCATTCCTCTTGAAAGTCATGTAGGATTAGCTGGAAATTACACAAACTTTTACCCCCTATGCTCGCCATCAGGGAATATAGGATGTTTTGGACTGGAGTTGATGCTTTTTGAATTTGAGATAGCACAATGGGATATTTTGAGAGTTTCACAACAGATCACTCATACAGTAATCACTGGCTACAGTAGAGTATGAAGTTGGAGTGCCTTGGTTTCTTTGAAGGAATGCATCAGCCTTGGTGTTGGTAGAAAAATATGGCTCCAAGATTCCAGAGGCTTAATTGCTTACTGCCCCAGTCCTCACAGTTTTTGGAGAACAGAAATACAGAGTAATAATTCATCATGTCCTTTCTTTCAAGTGAAAGAAACCAGACCACTGGTGTCACTTATATTATAAATACCAGCCAAGCTAAAGGATGGGATGAACAGACAGACAAATGAATGAGAAGAGACAGTCTTTGCAATATTTCCACCGTGATCAGTTTCAGTGTATATTATTGGAAGCTCTGCTATGCTAGAGCTTGAATCCAGTCAGGAGCATGAACATGAGGCAACCTCTGTCCTTTATTCTCCTAGCCCATGACAGTCTTTTTTATTTTGCATAAAGCTGTTATTTTTTAACAGAGTTAAAATTTAAATGAGTATGGCTGCTGCAGAACAGCAGGACTCTGACCTTCTGACTAAATTTGTAGAACGCAAATTTGAGTATCCTGTGACAGATCTGTCTCCGTCTGTCACCTCGCCATCCAGCAGACACTGTATAAACACAAGGTCTGGCAGTCTTCACCACAACCCCTTTCACAATTTCCTTTTCAAGGTGGCTGATGTTACCCATTATGTGGCAGCATCTCAATTCCAGATAGATCATGTTTCAGAAAATGCTGTAATAGTAACACCATGTATGTTTCTAGTTTATACATTGCATCTTTCTGGGGCATCACAAATGAATTGTTATATACAGGAGTGTCCTGATTTCAGCTAAATAAAATGGGCTATAATTAGAACCCAAATTCAAACATAAGAAAAATTAACCATAACAGACCCTACAAAGGCTTAAAATGGAGGTGACATTAATAATTCCATATCATCATCCATATCATTACTCACACAGAGCATATATAGTAAACTGTGGAACAAATTAAACGGCTTTCCGATCAGTATTATGCAGACTGCTACATAACAGAATATTAAGCATATGACAGCATGGAACAAAATACCGTGAAAAAATTAAACAGCAGCACTGCTTTGATTGTTTCTAGCTGTTTTGTTTTGTTTTTTTGAATGGAATTGACTGAAGTATTGCTTCAAAGTTTGTATGTGCATTGTTTAAATCATTTTACTAGTATTACTAATTGTATGACTACTACTGGTAAAATGATTATACAAATTTGTCAGTTGTTATATTATGATTCTATTCAAATATAGCAACTCACAAAGGTAAAACTTTGAGCTTTTCCCCTTCTCTCTTTGAGTCAATATTTATAGATAATTATGCTATATTACCACACACACACACGACTTCATCACATCAGAGGTCAGTGGGGGTTGTGTACAGGTACCAAAAAAATAGGTCCTGATTTCTAGTGGAGTCGTTTGAACTATGAGCATCTGAAAGTATGTTTGCCATTTTACCCTTTAGGCTACTATCAGTTTCATCTACGCAGCTGTCAAATTTTATGCAAAACACTTAGAATGAGGTAATATATACTGTATATAATTATACATATATATATATAATTTATAATACATAATTGCCTCACTAAGTAAACACACAACAGGTTATTATTAGCTCAATAGGTTCTTACTAATTGTATGGGTCATCTAATCAGAATATTTATAAATGCTTACAATGGTGGTTAGCATGCAAAGTGATGTCAGACTATGCTGCATTGCGGAAAATGTTATGGCTGCTAAAATAAATATTTTTATAAACATATAAACAAATTACGCTCGTAGTGATGAAACCCCCAGATCACCTGACTCTGCAGTTCCTCATGTGTCAGTGTCTTTTAGCTCATCATTTTGGTTTCACAACCTGCAACTTCAATGTGTTGGTTTCGCCTCACCACGACTTTCTGCACAGCAGACAGCTGTGCATAATGTAGTATTTAACAGCTAAAGAGCCACAAATTCATAACACCAAACTGAGCTAAAAATAGACTATTGAATTCATATTTACTGATGGGATAAAAATATAATCATAGATCCCCATAAGCTACTTTAAATGCAACTTGGTGTGTTGCATCCAGTTGAGAAAAAAATATGCATCTCATATAATCATATCAAATTTTAATTCATTGTAATGCGGAGTAATATAATGTGTGATAATGTGATTTGTATATTCTCCAGTCTTGATTTACAGCTATAATTTGGGCATAAATGGTACATAATATGTATAATTAGCAACTTGTGCTGATCTTGCATTCACATTCATAAACTAGGATACTTATAGTTAAACAATGGGGATAAATCGATGCTCACTAGGGCTGCATGATTATCGCAATTGTGATGTTGTCATGTGCGATTACATAACCGCAAAACGTCTGCGATTTAATTAAACCAGAGTGCATGTTACGCTCTCTTCTGTCTGTGCGCTGCAGTCTCTCATTATGTCCGCCCACACCGAGCTCTCGCATGTGCCCCTAAAAACAGATTTGACGAGCAGTGTGCAAGTAACTTTTAAGACAACAACCTACCGTAACCCCCCTCCCTGCCACTAATCGTTCAAAACATAGTCGGACTCATCGCCGGAGCAAGGAAAGAAATGTGAGAGACAGAGAGACGTCGTCTGCAGCTGAAGTAGTAAGACAGAAGAAACCTGGGAGAAGATGAGGAACGTTTGTGTTTGGCTCGCGGCCCATGTAACATTAGCTGTATCTGTGCCTTTTGTTGTTCAACACCTTTCATATAGCCGATGTGCTTGTCAGTCACTTTTCATCAACCATCCAATCTCAGCCTGGATAGGGCGGCACATTAAAAAAGTTTGACGTGCTACAGCAATTCATTAATCGTTGAATAATATGATTATTGACAAATGAGTCCTTAGCAATAACAAATTATAGACCGATGTAGAGCATTTTGCTTGCACATGGATTTAATGAATAAAAACAACCCATAGAAATGAACTAGTGGTAAAAAAGTATACTATTATATGAAATTCTAATGAAAGTAGTATTTAATATATTATTGTTATACTAACAGTAAACTATTAACCTGTGCCTGTGCCAGTGTGCTCATATTTGATGCTTCTAGCTTCCTCCTCCGTAGAGCAACTTGCTCCCCTTGTTCTGTTTTACATCTGTTTCACTTGTTATTGTTACAAATATTGTTTGTTGTACAACTTTGTTCAAGTTGAGAAATAAATATTTCAAAATGTCAGTATTTCATGCATTCCTTGATAATTAAGCAACTGGACTCATAGTACTATTTGCTCCATTATAATCAAATCCCAATTGCAAATCACAATATTGTCCACAATAATCGCAATATGACTTTTTCTTCAAATCGTGCAGCCCTAATATTCACATCAATAACTACTAAAAGAAAGGATTCCAGTCAGCTATCATAACCTGATTACAGGGGCCCAATTAAGTGCTTTGTCTAGCTCATAAAGCCTTGATGTGAAGAGCAGACTCTTCACTCAGGGACTGTGAAAGGTCTTTGGCTTGCAGAGGTTGTTACTGCACTGTTAAAACAGAGAGGAAGAGTCCCCTCATAATTGTTCTGCTGGAGCGTTGCAGCCATGATTATGGAGATGCAAATCTAACGGAAAATAGAAATAAAGCTATAAGAGATTGTTTATTTGGCCTGCGTAAGTTATTATACAAAGTCGCCCATGATCCATCCACACCCACCCTCCCCATCAGCTAGAAGCTCCGTCTAACCTGTGGCAAATCAGACACCTGCATAGGCTCCCTCATCGCCACTGGAATCAGCCGACAGCAAAAGGCTGCTGAGAATGAATAACTGTGAGTCTAGATGAGTTTACAGGCATTTGAAGGAACATGAATGTTAATGAGTGCAGATTAGGAAGCAGCAACAACCACCCTGGCAAAATACAAAACAGACACTTCTGCTCAGCCTCACGCCTTTTTAGCTGTGATATAAAAAGGCAGGACATATTTGTGTGTGTGTTTGTATGCATCCATGCAAATGCACATACAATATAATGTTTTATATTTTACACATATATTAAATGTCCAAAAATAACCAAGCTACATACTGCACATTCAGATGTTACATCCAAACATTATTTTTGTGTTTTACATACACAGTACAAACCCAGATTTCATAGCACACAGCAAAATGAAACCCATCTGGATGACAAAGCACAAATAAGATCTGGAGCTCTCCTCAGCAAATAATTCTCCTTCTTTCAATCCTTTCCATTTGCCTATGATACACAGTTTTATTCTTGACATTAATTTGCTCTCCGGCGATCCCCTGGCCCCACCACTGCACCATAATAAATCTGATCCAATGCCTCAGTGCTCAAAGCCCACCATAGAGACAGAGTACTTACCAGGACTGTCATGCAGAGAATTCTAATTCAGGCAGCTCCATGTTGCCAAGGAAATTCAAAATGCCTCCGAAAGCATGGAGACAAGGATGCAGGATTCAAGACAGCCTAGATTCATATGGGACAGAGGGATATATGCAACGATGAGAATCCCTTGTCTGAGGGGCATTTGAGAAATGCCTCTGTCCTCTCCAGATGCGCTAAATCCGGCAGCACTGATAGGCTGACATGTAAACACACAGGCGGCACTGCTGGCTCACACACGCTCACATACATGCTGCACCTAGCAGAGACAGAGAGGAAGAGGGAGGGGCAGCTGATGAGAGAGGTGGAAGGAGGAGCTGCAGTGCACTGGGAGAATTAGAGGCACAGATCACAGGCAGCGAGGGGAGTAGAAAGAAATAGATAGAAATGTTCTCTGATTTCAATGGCAGCATCTTCCTCTAGTTTTTATTTACCTCTATTTTCTTACGTATGGAAGGATAGGAATGATCTGATTAACTGGAATAAAGGCTGTGGAAGAGAGGGGAAAAATGAAAGAGGTGTGTGTGTGTGTGTGTGTGTGGTGACAGAAGAAAGGAGGTTAGAGAGGGAGAAGTATGAACGTGCAAATAAACCAGAGGGATGAATATAAGCAAAACAGTGAAGGGAGTTTATGAAGGGGAGGAGGGAGTGATGACACTACAGGGATATAGTGCAAGCAAAATTCAATTTCTGCAGTATGCAAACCTTTGCTAATAATCACACGCAACTTAAGACTGTGGTGGATAAGGATGGATAAGTAATTTTTCTGTTTTTAAAGATTTCTTGCCAGAGTTGAGGATTAATGCCTCCCATAGTGCAAATTGAAGTAATCATCAGACAAACTCACCTTGCTGTGAGGAGTGGGGGTTGGGGATGAGAAGCAGAGGCTTTACGATGCTAATGGGTATATAGGGCTGGCACACACATGCTGGCAGTGCCAAGGAGGTTCCACAGTCAGGGAGTGTTTATGGGAGATTATGGGGCTGAGGATTTAGTGGAGTGGTGGTGGAAATGAAGGCTCCCGGCCACTGAGTGAAACATGTAACGAATGTTGTAAGGCTTAGAAAAAGACATTTTAATTTTAATTACTTTAATTTTTTTCGTATATTTTTAAAACCAAGTTATGGCATATACCTTCCACAAGACAGTCCACTCTGCTTTCGTACTAAATCTGTTAGACAAACAGCAGTACACGGTGCTGAAGACAGCCAGTGTGGCACATCGCAGTGGTACAATAAAACATACAGCAGGGAAAGAATTATTCAGGCCGTTGGAAAAGGGGAATCACTACACCAATACAACATAAAAGAAATTTATGGCTCATTTCACCCCACTAGAAGCTAATCTAAAATAGATGAGTTATGCCCCATGTAAGAAATAAAACCAGATGAAAGGTGAGTGTTGAAGAAATTTGAATGGATGACGCCAAGGATAAGAACCACCCGACATGGAGCAGGATGAATTCATCTAATTTTTTACGCTTTGAATGGCACTGTGCCTGCTATGGCCACTTAGAAAAGATTGGACATCTGATTCATGACAACTGCATTTACATTCAGTGGTGCTATGAATTTGCTGTGTTCGCAGATGAGCCACAGAAACCATGTGACTCACAACCTATGATTTGTGAATGTATTTGTTAAACAGTTAAAACTACGTATATGTTTGATTTTAGAGGGGAGGCTTTCTTTATTAAAATTCAGGCACTTTATTCCTTTAAGTCATGTCTGCACATACACAACAACTTTCTACTAAGAAAGAATTGCAAAGAACTTTCACTATCAGTTATGAGTTATGAGCCAGCCAACCATGGATCTAGTACGCTGGCAGCCCAATTTTTCTATTAATACCTTGTCATGCCAGGAAAGTTGCTAATGCTTCCAAATAACTTACATGTGTGTGTATTTGATTTGTGTCTGTGGCTATATATATAGACACACACACACACACACACAATTTTTTCATCATTGGCTAAGCCCTGCACTCCTTAGTTACTGTTGCTACATCAAGCTTTCCCTTCACAGTTTACAGTTACTTACCACTCAAAATTTTCTGATTTCTCCAAGTTCACTGTTAATATTTTATTTGAGTTGAGTGTCAATACAGGGATGAAAGAAAATGTTGGAGTCAGGGTTATTCGGTCTTGCCGTGTTGCCTGTTGTTATTACTGACATTAACTGCTGACTTAGTTTGTAATTTTATAGCAGTCACTGCAAATAGGTCAATGTGACATAATCTACAAATATGCAGATAGCCAAAGCAGTAAGACAGCCTAACTACTATACAGCATAATGGCACAAAAGTGTGGATTTAACACCAAACTGTGTTGAATATGTGTTTTCAGACATACAATATACTGGTATTAAGTGGCTCTCAGGCAGCTGCTACTGTGTGGCGGGGTTTTCTTAAAATATACACAGCAGCTTCACCCTAGTCTATCTCTGCCTGAAAACTGCTTCAGCCTGATGAAGAACCAAGTCGCTCACAGAGCACGAGTGGTCAGCTGTAAAGCGGGCTTCTGCTGCTTGCACTCAGCTGTACACGTGGAAGCCTAAAGGGCTTAGTCATTTTGAATCGTTCATGTCATGTTCAATCATGATAATGAGGAGGAGGTTGCCCATGAGTTAAATGTAGAGGTTTAGATAATAAGGGTACAGTAAATGTGGGGCCTTGAAAATTAAAGGGGGTTCTATGTTCATAGCTCTCAATCTGATTTTATTATTTATCATTATTATTATTACTATTTTGATGTGAGACAACAGGAAAAATATAAAACAAATTAATATGCAAGAGTCATTAATAAAAATTAAAAAACAGCCTCTGCATGAGGTCTTTTTTTGAAGGAGCAGTGTCTCAAACATCAAAGATGGTTTCTCACGCTTAATGAGAGTGAGTTTCAGTTTGTCATGTTTGGTCTCCCAATTCTATGATTCCTACCCAATTGTCCAAAATGCTGCTGCACAAGTTCTTACTGGCACCAAAAAGAAACACAATTTCTCTTGTTTGCTGGTGCTCCCTTCACCTGCTTCCAGTGAATCAAAAAATTGATTTTAAAATCCTGCTGTTTGTTTGTAAGGCACTCAACGGGGCCTATTTGTACTATATATGTCATATATCTTAACCTGTCAAATCTTCTTGAGATCTTTTAGGTATCTTAAAGCTGCTAGTTGACATTCACACATTCAACACGTTCAATCTGGCGTTCAGTGCTGTGGTCAGGAAGAGCTGAGGATTGAACACCACAATACAAGACAAGGCTTCTAAGCAAACAGGTCATACTTAAGCAAACTACACACTGCTTGACCATCTTTGTACTACTCAGGCTATGATCTCAAACCCAAAAGAAGACACATTTGTAGATCTCAGGTTGATTTGTGTTTTAGCATACAAATAAATGTTTAAGTGGCACTGGAAGTGGACTGTATACTTAGTGATTTCAAGCTTAGTGAATCATAAAGTCTAAGTAATTAGTGCAAGTCCCTGAGAAATGCTCATGTCTATTGAAGACAACCACTCACATGTACTAACATGTCTGTGCAGGGCTGCAAATTAGGTGGACAGTGGTTGTATGAGCCAGAAAGAGGGGTGAAATAATCTGTGTAAAACGTTTACAATAGGGTTTTATACACCAGCCTAAAGGTAGGAAAAACACAAATTTAACTTGCTTATAAGTCCAATACAGTTTCTTTTTCTGTGCTTGATAATCAGTGCAAAGCACAGATAAAAATCACAAGGACAGCCCTCACAGGACTTTGTCAGTATTCGGGTAAAGCAAATGTTAAACAGCGGTAGATATGGTGCTCAATTATTCATTTTTGACAGATGGTGACTAAGAATGTGTGAAGAATGGCAAGGATGCAGTTGAATAAAAAGACGATGGATGATTGGCAGCCAGATACGCATTAATGAGGCTAATGTTTAATTTAATTAACTGTATCTCAAAAAAGTCACACATAGCACTGATCATTAAAGTCTATATTGTATCACTGAAGAGTAACGTATGGATGGACAGTATGGTTAAGATTAAAATGGTATTTATGTTTAAGTAAATGTCCACAGTCTGTTGTTTTTGTAAAATCAGCAAGACCTTTTCTAAGTGATAGTTTGTGCGCTTAGATGGATAAATTTGTCCCCAGCAAAACTGCCAAATTTATATTTGATGAGAGCTGTCACAGTGTTGTCACAAAGGCCGACGTAGTAAATCTTTCATTACCTGACACCTTTGTTCAGGGAACACAGTGACTGATGACATGATATTATTTGGTTGGAATAAATTGTTGTGCAGACATTATCAAAAAAGAGTGTCCAGTGTCCCGAAATACACAAGTGATGCAAATTTTCACTTTGCATTAATTCTATTCTCACAACTTTTCTTATAGTTAGAGTTCATTATCTTAATAAAACACACTGGAGAGCCACAGTTGAATTTGCCAGATGGCATGTACACTATATCTTAGAGTTTATGCTACAATCCATTAACCAATTGTATAACAAAAAGGTAAAACCATAAGCAAAATCCCCTTGTAGCTTTAATTTTTTAAATTCATTTATTGCTGTGAAAGGTCTTCTTACACCAGTAATATTCATAAAACAGCCCGGTACTTTATATGTGATCGAATGAGGAACAGAACTGTAATTTATCTGGTCAAACAATGACAGACTGAAAGACCCAGTCTGTCATTGTCTGTCTTTTTTGAGCAAAATTTAAATATGGAGGGTACATTTGTTGACAGAACTCTCATGCACCTTTTGTTTGTTGGTCAAAATTTATAAAAGAGCACCACCCTGTGGATTAAAGCAGTAATGACAGTTTCTGTATTTTTTCTGTATTTAACTTCTTTTTGCTCATTTCTTTCAGCATTTTGGGATCTTACTTTTTATGAATAGGTCAGTTTATCTGCAGCTGTTTGCTATAGGCCTGAAGCCAAACAGAACCACACTATGAACCATTACATCAGACAAAACATGTTATTGTCTATATCTCATTACAGCTTAAACCAAAATCACAAATTTTATTTAGCAGCAGTGTTATCATTATTTATCTTTTAAAACAATCATACCAGCTGGACACAAAAACAAGTCCACGTTTCTGCTTATATTATCACATGCAGCTAAATTTTTTAATGCAGGGACACGTGCAATTTTACTCAGTGAATAACCCCCAGAACAGCGAAAATAGACAGCTTCTTCTGGTATGATGATGACTGCACTAAGAAAAGCCTGTGTGCACTCTTCAGTAGATATGTCACGCTCAAGTAGCGCACACATCTGCTGAAGTGTTTTTTTTCCATTTTCTGCTGCAGTGAGGGAATAGGAAGAAGAAAGAGAACACCTGTCCCTAAAATTATGGAGAATGCCAGTGACCATAGAACTGATTGTGCCCAAAGTGTGTATAATTGTGTAAGCTGTGAACCATGTCCACTATCCCTGCCTTGGCAGTCCTACACCGTTTACTGTGACCTTGTTTACATGAGAGAATTTAAACTGATTTTGTGTATTTTCAATAATTTTACTCTCTACTAAAATTATATTCACAATGTATTATATTTTAGGCTCATTTTGCTTAGATTTATTACAATTAAATACATGCTTTTTCACACAGACTTGAATATTAGTTGGTGTTTTATAAGGGTTTTCTTCACACCAAGTGCAAGCTGAAAACACAGAATCTCATTTTTACTAAAACAATATTAATAAAAATATTTTTTTAAAGTAAGAAAAGAAAGCTGTATGTATTACACCTGTGCAATACCCATGCTGTCTGATCAACATCTTGATTTGCCACAGCTGTGAGGTACATGGGTCATCTTAGCAAAGGAGAAGGCTCACTAACACAGATTTCGACAGATTTGTGATCAATATTTGAGAGAAATAGGCCTTTTGTGTACATAGAGAAAGTCTTAGATCTTTGAGTTCAGCTCATTCCTCTGGTAGAGGCCCCGAGCTTGAGGATTGCACTCTTCTTGACAGAGACCTCTGATGTTTTACCTGGAATCTGCTGTAGCAACATGTGTATCCACTGTTATTGGAGCTCTAGTCCATGAATGTCTTCAGTTCCAGTAGCCCATTTGTCATCAGGTTGCCCTGGTTCCCAAGCACCTGACGCGGACCTTGTTGACCCGGGCGACGTACAAGCTGGTATGGCTCTTGTATTTGCGGTTTCACTCATAGACAAGAAGCAAGAAGGGGTCAACCTGGATACCAACGCCCTGACCAGGAATCAAACCCATAATCACCTGTACTAAAGTCAGTTGCATTAACCACTGATGATAGATGTTACAGAATTGAAGGCGTATGCATATTTAAAACTTCCCTGTCTGCCAATGAAGAAATATTAATAACCTTTGGTGTAGTGGGACGTCGCTGCACTGAACTCTGCTTATCATACATTTCTCTTTTCTCCCAAACGTCCAAACCAAGTTTTAGATCTTGTGATTGGGGAGCAGATTCCTTGTGCTTTTCAAACCACTGTTGAGTTTGCGTAACAGATTATATAGGGGCTTTGTCATCTTTGAAAATAGGAATATCATGAGGGGACAGTGCACCATATGATGAATGTGACCCTGTAAGGTTTCTGCTCGATCTAATGATTCCCATTAGTCTTGAATGTGTGAACATGAACATGACATTATTACAGATCCATCCTCTGATGAAAGAAAGGGCAACCCAACAGGGATTGTACATAAGTTGAATCAAATGTTTTACAGTTTTACAAAAAAAGCCAAGCGATATGACTAAAACCTAGATGGTCAGTATCAAGTTTTCAACATAAATTAAAATAGCTTCATTTTTTCAGTTAAATTTTTCACTAATTTATAGGCAGCTGTCAGGGACAGTCAGAAAGTTTAAGTGAGATTTGTGTGGCACAATCTCAACAAAAGTATTTAAAGATACAGTATTTTTTTTTGTATGCATTAAATTGCCATCAGTGTATTTTGATACAATGAAAAACTTCCCTGGCTGTTCTGCTGTCAACATGTACATAGTGTACAGTGCTTTGAGCTAAATGCTAACATCACCGTGCTAACATGCTCAAAATGACAATGCTAACATGCTGATTAAAAAAAAATCCCCCTTGGTATTTCTCTAGCTTCTCGTGTTCCTTCTTCTTGATGTTGCTGTCGCTTGGGATTGCCACATCTATCACTACTGCCTTCTTCTGCGGTTTGTCGATCAACACGATGTCTAGTTGGTTAGCCATCACCAGTTTGTCAGTCTGGATCTAGAAGTCCCTCAGGATCTTAGCCCGGTCATTCTCAACTACCTTAGAAGGTGTCTTCCATTTTGACCTTGGGACTTCCAACCCATTCTTATGGCGTTCCATGTACGCACTTCCTGCCTGCATCTTATACCCTGCTGCTGTACTGTTTCAGGGGCATCCTTGCACAGTCTGCCTGGTGTGGTAGACCCCAGCCTCTATTTATCTTGTACTGAGTGCCTGTTCTTGTGCCGCCATGATTAGTGCTTCTGTGCTGTCCTTCAGTCCATCCTTTTTCAGCCAGTGGTAGGATTTCTTGATATCAGCCACTTCTTCTATTTGTATGTGGTACATGCCGTGTAGCGGCTTGTCCCTCCATGAAAGTTCTTCATCTTCCTTGTCCTCACCTTCGGGTTTCTGCTGCCTGAGGTATTCACTAAGGCCTTCATCTTTAAGGGCCATCTTCCTGATGTACTCCTGGATCTTCGTCGTTTCATCCTGGACAGTGGTCTTGACACTCACTAGCCCTCGGCCGCCCTCGCTACGCTTGGTGTACAGTCTCAGGGTGCTGGATTTGGGGTGAAACCCTCCATGCATTGTGAGGAGCTTCCTTGT
>JAPMOB010208240.1:0-17606 GCA_029875015.1 Lepomis gibbosus
GTAAAAGCAAGTGATATATATCAACATATACCAGTGTATACTTATATACACACACAGGTTTTCCTGTATTTCATTTATTGTGGATTCTGTGCAGAGCTGTGCCCACGATGCACCTTGGCCAGTTTGAGAGGATTATTAAATACTGCAGTGTGGTCACCTCAACTTAGGACCTATGCACTGAGAGTAAATAAGAGACGAGAACAGAGTCACTGGGTGCATTTTTTATTGATCCACTGGAGCTAAACTCTTTTTCGCTATCTCCCTCTCTCTTGCACACATACGGTATACCGTAGCCGTACAGTGTGTAAGCCTCACCATAAACATACAAAGAATATTGCAGTATTTTCAGTATCTTGAACAGTTGTGCCAATTACTCCACACATTTATCCTGGTTTGGTCAGCTCACCCTCCCTCCTTTAGTACAAGTGAGGTTTTTATGTCAGAGGCTATTTTAGATGCACACCCACTGACCCTGCTGCATTTACTGAGATGTGTGTGTGTGTGTGTGTGTGTGTGTGTGTGTGTGTGTGTGTGAGAAAAGGGTGTTCTAGAGAGGTCACTCTATGATGAAGCAAGAAGACCCTATGGTGTATTGGCTCTTTAGGAGCAGTTTTGTCACATCTGTTTGTGGCTTCTTTAGCTCAAACAGAATATTTAACTTATTCTTTCTCATGATTACATCAAATGATCTTCAATTGGACATAAACTGTATAGAATGGCATCACAAATTGCTTTGACAAGTCGAAGCTCACTTGAGTAATGCCACCTCACTTTAGCGCTGTCACGGTCACAGCTTGTTTAGCTGTTTCTCTGCTGCATCTGAGGCACATGATGCAAGAGGATGTCAGACTCTTCTGTTTACCTCTCTGGAGCACTGTGGAGGAGTGTGTGTGTGTGTGTGAGTGTGTGTATTTGTGCGTGTTTTTGGTTTGTGCATGTAGGTGTGTGTGGGTGGCTGTTTGTGTTGAATGGGCATCTTTATTCTTCTTTCATGAGCAGAGCTGCAATATTGAGAGACAGAGTTGTGTGTGTGTGTGTGTGTGTGTGTCTGTCTCTTAATCTAAGATAAATATGGTTCATTGTGGGTGCAGGCAGAGGTCACAAGGTTTTGTCTGTGTGTGTGTGTGTGTGAGTGTGCGTGTGTGTGTGTGTGGTAGCCAGATTGTAGAACAGAGCAGGGGCTCAGGAAGTCAGCTTTATAAAAAGTGCATTTGACACAGACGGAGACACAGACAAGCCAGACAGCGACGACTCTTCGTTTCGCTTTGAGTGTTTCCTCTCAGAATAAGTAGCTTCTTCATTTCCCACAGTGTCACAAGACCTTAGAAGGGACGGAGGTGGCACAGGCGGAGGTGGGGAGCTTTTACAAAGACAAAAAGTCACAAAGAACTTGAAAATTCACAAAGATTTTGTCCCTTTTGTCTCTTATGAAAGGCTAATGAAGAAATGCAAGGTGTTGAGTTTTTTATCCAAACAGTCGACATTTTAAAGAGACACTAGAGACCCATCTGGTTAAAGTATTACAACTGACACAACTTATATTTAACAGTCATGTTTAAATAAGGGCGTTTGGGCTGACTTTTAAAGTGTGTGACAATGACAGTGTGGGAGGTTTCTTCATTGTTGTTCAGTATCATTTGAGCACCTTTTTATCAAAATTTGTACAGTTGTTTTTCATGTAAACATTCTGACGTAGTGTTACTGTATGTAGTGTCTTCTCAGCAAAGTGTTCCTACAAATTGTGTGTGTGTGTGTGTGTATGTGGTAGTGAAGGCAGTGGACTTGAGCTGCATCCGGCGACCTCATCCCCCTCATCCCGACAGGATTACTGACACAGGATCCCCCCTGCCCCTGGCAGAAATAGCAAGGACCCAAGGGCAATCTACCAGAATATGGGAACTTCCGTGGACCTCGCTAGAGTGCAAATGTGGGTTGTTTGTGAGTCAGTGTGTGTGGGTGTGTGTGTGTTTGTGTGGGGGTGTGTGTGTGTGTATTTACATGGGTATCAACTCTCTTTAAATGGAGCTGGTTTCCTCCCAGGTGCTTTGCTCCCTAGCTCAGGCAAGAACATGAGTTCACTGCTCTTTCTCTCACACACACAAACCTCTGTTTTACCCATATGACTATTATATGAGAATGTACTGTATATTAGACTGTATACTGTATATAAAGAACACTGTTGCATGAAATGTATACAGGAACTTACATAATGAGGTCATTGTGCAGGGATAAAAACATTTGGCACTCCATATTGTTGCTCAGCTCATTTTCCTGTACAGATACTGTATCAAACCCCCTGAACCCAGGGTCATTTAACCTTACACCGAACGAACCCCTTCTGCATTGCACAAAATGCCCATTTTTGATTAAAATAACTTAACTGTCCACTATAAAATAGACCATGTAAAACTTTAAAAAGTTTTAATCTATGAAGTCTGTAATCTATGAAGGCTTCCACATTGTTTCTGTTTATAAACATATCACAACTTTTTTTGAGGTTTTCTCAGCGGAAGGTTTCACTGCAATGGGGCTTGATTTGTATTCTGACGTACAGATCAATCAAATCAATACTCACCCTTTGCTATGTCCACTCAGCCCATACAAATGGTTTTAGTGTCCATCTTTGAGGCTGTCTCAGTCTATTCTCTTGTGTGTCTTGGTTTAATATCTTACATTTGTTCCTGTACATGCACTACAAAAACTAAAAACTTAGTAAGATTAATTATCTTAATTGAAGGCAAAATATACTTATTTTTTGTCTGACATTATATTTCTTCTTACCAGGTGGCTTTTATGTTAGAGTACTTCATTTGTTTCAAGGTTTATTTCTCCTTAAGTTGCAAGTGTAATATTCTTGCTTATTTTCAGTAATATTATCCCCATTTTAATGCTTTTTTCCCTTGTTTTTGAGAGCTCACTTTTTGCAGTGTGGAATTTTTTTGTTGACAATATCCTCCCGAACGACCAGCTTTATGCGTACTCATGCAGTCTTGTAATATTTTGTTGTTCATGACATGCTCTTTAAATAAAATGATCATTTTTTATGTGTTTACTGTGCTGCTGAGTTTTGTGACATCAAGAAACGGAAGGCTACAGTGTGCGGTATGGAGCCCAGCCATTTGTGTACGCCATATCAAAAATCTGATATTATCAGACAGATAGAGAATGACATTCAGTTTAAATTGATGGGACCTGATAAGCTCCCCTAGAATGGCTGTGTGTCCAAGAGATGAAAACATCCAACACATGAGAAGTGTATTCTGTCTAATAATAGCTGTGTTCATGAAGAAAGCTGTGTTTTCCCTCTGTGGAACTTATTTATTCCCAGAGGAAAAGGGCAGGGTGTTTTGAGGTAAAGTGCATCAGTTGAGTGCATCTGTAAGGGGTTTTTAACCCTAAAGGGAACTTTCTTCTCTTTTATCAAAGGGTAGTGCATATGAACTGTGGTTTAATGCCATTGTGCTTGACTGGGGTTAGAGATGTCCACGGCTCTGTGAGCAGCGAGGTAGCAGCACTCTGCTCTCTTGAGCCTTGTTCAAAAATGTCCCAGAAGCACCCAAAAGACTTTGCTTGCTGCTCCTGCCAAGGAAAATACAGCTTATGAAATGGAAATTCTGAGACCATTCACAGAGTGCCAGGAATGATTAGAAAAAAGACTATGTCCATCTCAGTACATCCAGGAGTGAAAGCAAAGGGAAAATACACTTCCCCACCTTGCTCACACAGACACGCATAACAAACGGCCTCAACACAGTTTACCTGTTATGTGCTGTTTGGGGTTAGACTGTCATTAAAGGGGAATTCCACCAATTTTATACATAAAGGTCAGTTAAGTCGTCATGGGGAGTAAAAACAGTTGTTTTCTTCCGTGGCTCTGGAGGGAGTTTTGTTAAGTCCTGATGATGTCATCAGAGGTGACAAATTTAAATGGAAAATAAAATGTAGATGGCTACAATTATGTAGCACTTCACCCTCTCATTCATCTATTCACAGAAGTTTCTGGCCATTAGGAGCAATCTGGGCTTCAGTATCTTTCCCAAAGACATTTTTTATAAGTGGGCAGGAGAACCAGGGGATCGAACCACCAACCCTGTGATCTGTCAGTGACCTTCTCATAAGGTCTTCTGTGGGCATCCAAGCTAGGTGTTTATCTGATGTTACTTTTTCTCTATTGTGATTATATTTAGCTACTGCCTCAATAACACACTCAGTTACTAAGTTTATAAGCATCAAAATATTTTTTTAATTACAGTTACAGTTAATTACAAGTTGGTAAATTAGCTTTTTCTAAGGCTAGCTGTGACTGCACTCAGGCTAGGTAGGTGGTTTGGTTTTTACCTCTGTTTTACTATCCCTACACATGTTACATGCTGTTTTTTTAAATCACAAATTTTTATGATATTTGTATACAGTAAAACAGATGTCAAAAAGTCAGAATCTGGTTTCGACTAAATATGTAGTTTATGCCTTATGGCTTTGTAGGGCAGCTCCGGCCTCTGTGGGTTGACGGTTCAAGTCTGTTGAACCTTTGACCACACCAAGCGCCTTTATTTGCCTGGATGCAGTTACTCTTTAAGTAGTAACTCTGCAGGGAACCTTTTGAATGAGCTCTCAAGACCAGAATGAGGCCAACAAGATGAGGTCATAAACAGACACAGCTTAACATGAAGCAGACCGAGGTTGAGATTGAAAATCAGTTTCGATTCAGCTGTGGCTCTATTGTGTCTACACTGCTTCCAAACAAGATACATGATTTTCACTGCACGTATATTAGGCTTTTATTTTCCAGTGTCACTCAGCCAATTCACTTATCTAACATGTATTTTTTAGTAACCTGTCTATTGATGATGTTGTAAACATAGTCAACTTTCACTAAAAAAAGGGACTCAAATGAGAGGAAGCGGGGGAGTGTGTTGGTGAGCTAGTAGTTTTAGGCTGGTTATCAGGCCAATGTGTCACACCAGGGTGTCCAGGGGCACAGAAAGGGGAAGTGAGTTGTGGCAAAGAGGCCAGCAGCACACAATGCAGGCAAAACACAGGAAATGCTCATGACACACCACCTACAGCTGTCCTTTTTATGCATTTGCACATATAGCACTAGCTAATCATTTGTTTCTGATTTGCAACATTTGGAAATGTTTTTCCTTGCTGTTTCCCTCTCTTGCTTTTCTTTCTTTTTCTCTTTGGTAGAGGACCGGTTGGGAGGGGGTCTGTTGGCATTCTTGCACCGTGTGCTTTGCGCTCGACCGGGCCTTGGCTCTGGTCCATATCCCCTCTCTACCCTCTCTCGCTTCTCTGACTCCTGCCCCTCCTCCTCCCCACTAAACCCCCCTCAACCTCTTCAACTCCCCTTGGTTGCTTCCCCAACCACTGCTCCTGCCAGCAACTCTGTGCTCGTCGACAAACCTCCACCCTCACTCACTTCTCTTGCTATCACCTTCCCTAACACTTACTCATGTATCTCTGATAATTCATTGCTCCCCTTTCCTTCCCCTCACCCTTTTCCATCTCTCTTCCATCCCAGCCCATGGCAGCAGGTCCAGCCTCTGTGACACAGATGCACCCAGTTGCTCTGGGCGCTCGACATGGGAATGAAGCATTGGCCGGCCCGTCTGTTCCAGTGTGTTTCAGGGTGTGTGGTGTTCGTGTGTATGTGTGCAAGTGTGTGCACATAAGAGAGAGAGATGAGAGAGAGAGAGAGAGAGAGAGAGAGAAGAGATGACACACACAGCCACATAATAAATCTCGTTTGTTTAAGCTTAACTTTCACACAAAATATGTGTTTCATTGCTGTATGACTGAACACAGTGTTAAGCAGGATCTGTCTTCACGCTTGCATGTGCTGAGAGAACGTGAACTCACAGCACAGGTGGGATAATGCTAAAAGGGATGTCATGAATGAGCCCCTGCTCTTGCTGGGGTTTTTAGGCTCGTTAGAATTTTTGCATTTTTGGGGGTTTACGTGTTGCATGTGTGTGTGCTTGTTTGTGTGGACATCTGTGTATATATGAGGATGATGTCACTAGTGTATGAGGTCAACAAAGTCAGATGCTTTCAAATGAGGTTTGGCACCTCTAATTGATCAAGCTAATTTGTTTGCTTGGGTTTTATCCTTCCCCTCCAGCTAGTTCCCATTGCCTCCGTTAGCACAGAGCTGTAAGCCATCAGTGAACTTGGAGACAGTCGACCTGAGGTCATAGATGCGGCTATGTGGTGGGAGTTTCAGTTCATACTTTGAAATGCATTAACAGACAAAAATATGCAACAGAAAAGTGAAGAGAGCACCAGACACTGGAATATGTACATTTCAAGCATTTTTGCTGCCGGCCTCAATCTTCACCTGCTCCCTTTACCTTGCTTTTTTATTTGAGGGATTTTGGTGGGGATGGGAGGGCGGGTTGCTGAGAGAAATGAGATGCCTCAACACTCCACTGCCCTCCACTCTCCATCCAACTCCCCCACACACCTGGGATGGCCATTTCATTTCAGAGTGCAGCAAATGGAAAGGTGATCTTAATCTACCCTGTTTCCCTCTAACCCCCTCCCTCTCTCCATCTCCCACACACAGAGCCTCATACTGCTGATGGACAGCACACTGCTGGTTGCCTAAGCCTGCCATCAGCACACCAACTTTAGTGATGGAGAAAACTGGATACACTTTATTTTATTACCCTGAACAAATTGTCTTCATTTCAAATGCAATCGTTGTTCATATTCTTATCTTTTTGGCTTGTGATCTTTAAATACTAACTGACCAACACATCCTCATACCTAAACAACATGAATAGGTTGCTTGCCAATGACTCCCTATACAACATATATAACCATTGGAAAGTACCAGCGACACGGCTGTGAAACGGTCGCAGTCTCCTTAGGTTTAGGCAACAAAACGACTTGGTTAGGTTTAGGAAAAGATCATTGTTTTGACAGAGACCTGTCCACCACCTAGCACAGACTTTCTCACTCTATGTCACCTGACTTCCTCTTTTGCTCCTGTCATAATTACTACAGGCGCTAGAGGTTGCGTCTTGACAAAAGATGTAAATATGGGTCGACCTATACAGCCATTCTGATGAGGACAAGCTGAACTGCCAGACAAAATGCTTTCCAAGGGGAAAAGGCAGTTGACAGTTGACTTTGGTCAAAGTATTTCGACGTGACCTCTTCAATTCCCTCGGTTAGCTCATTACTCAGTGTTAGGTCTCTCTCACTGTTGTTAGCTCTTTGGTCATTACATTCACAAGCAGAGCTATGCAATGGCTATTGATTTCCAATGAATAGCCTGCTGCAGGCCAGTTCATTAGGAAGGCGATCACAAACCACTGGATTACCTGGACAGTTGGCACAGTGGAAAGGTTGTCACTTTCAAGAAATGCACAAATCTGACCGTGCAGGCTATGTAAAATGTGCAGTGTGTACACATTTAACATAGAGAACAAATACGCTTGAACTTTTGTGAGGATCAAAAAGGAACATTTTGAAAAAAGGAAATTCACCCTTTGAGAAAATCAAGATTTAATCTGAGAAGGAGAAAATGTCTCTGCCAGAATGATGGTCATCTTGAGGAAAACAAACCTCACTTTCTGCCTCTCTTAGTGCAGCCGTCTCTCTTCTTCTCCTCCTCAACACATGGCTTGAGGCTGGACTGAGGCTGCAGCTCCACCCGCCCAGCCGTTACTATGGCAACGCTATCTGGGCCTACCAAGACCTGAAGCCGAAGGACATCCTGGACAACAATACAATAGCAGCACAGCCAGGGTACCTGAGGGACTTAGACCTGTGAGGCGAGATCTGGGGGTTGCAGATTGAGAGAGTAAATCCTCCCTCTTTTTCTACCTCCCTCACACACAAACACAGTCAGGATTAGCCTTTTGCTTGAGAAGAGGTAGTGGAACAATACATGGAATGCAATTAATTTTGTGTTACAATTTTTTTTGAGATCTGTAAAAAGAAATGTTTTTGATAACTATCTTGAGTGGATTTTCTGGTGAGTAAAACATCTTGATTGTTGGACAGGCCAATAATGTAGTGTAGTGTTAGATCTGAGATGGTTAGTATAGTTATATGATCAGGCAACCAGCTCTAGAGAAAGAGTATGTGTCATTCACAATTGGCTGAGCTTTTTTTTCTTTGCACAAGAGTGGTCATGATGGCCATGGTGCTGCTGTCTGTAAGGACTGGGCCACACATCCTGCCGCTGGTGCCAGCAGTGGAGAGTAATAGAGATGTTTAGAATCTATTTGCCTTGCTTGCATTCCTTCATGTACTGCTGCTAAAATAATAAGAGGGAGGGTTACCTCAGGTCGGCCCCAGCTGAGGGATACGGAACATGCATTGTTGTCATTGGCTCTATCTGAGTATCCCTCTTAAAGCCACAGCACGGAGCTGAGGTGCCGGGCACTGCTGCCCACTTTGACAGAGTGCTCAGAGGCAGCAGAGGGAAGGATAAATGTATAAATGTATTAAGAAGTGTGTGTGCCTTTGTGTGTTTGCATGTGTGTAAGTGTTCTATTGTGGTATAAATGTACAAATATGAAGTATATGAGTATAAAATGTTGTGTCAAAAATGTCATAATTTCACTATTTTCAAGTATTATAACCGTTTTTATATTATATGTCTAGAGAGGAAACATTGTCTGGTTGTGTTCCTGCCTTTGCTGTTGAGCAACTCTATATCAAAGCAAGTATTTGTATTCCATTGAAGTCTTAAGAGGATTTTATTCAGCGTTATGAAGTGTTATTAGCCCTGCAGCAGCCCACCAGGCAATTGAAAATCTTTATTATGGAGAAGAGGTAGTCATGCTGTGCGCTGACTGAGTTTACATAGTTTGTGTGCATCTTTTGTCTGTCAGCTTCTGATGATTTTGAAACATGAATTAGTGTCTATTTAAAATGTGTTTGTTTCTCAGTGGGTGCAAGCACAACATTGTAGATGTCCATGCGTGCATAACTGAGTGTGGGACCTGCTTAGTCATGCTAAAACACCCGTCTTACACCTCCTCTGTATCCCTTCACAGGCAGCCTAAGAAACAGGATGTTAATGCTTGACGGAATGCCTGCAGTCCGAGTCAAAGCTGAGCCCCTGGAATCGGAACAAGGGGTAAGAGAGCAGTTGTTTTCCAGACAATTCCCTTTTTCCCCCTCTCCCTGCTTTCTTTTCCATATTTCCTCCTCCCGGCAATGGGCCGATAATCACTCCCAGGCCTAAGCAAGTGAGCGCGAGGGTGAGGGGCTAAGAGGAGTGGTCGGAGAGCATGGTAGTAAGCAGGAAGAGGAGAGGAACCATGAAGAGGAGGAGAACCACAGCTGGAGCAGGAATGCATTGGGGGGTTTCGGGGAGGTGACTGGAGCCAGAAGAGAGTCCATGCTGGCTGAGGGTGATTGCGCAGATGTAGTCACTGCTCTGGGGAGGAGGGTCACATGGGAAAATCTTATCTCTCTTTGTCTGTTCCTGCCCCTCTATGTCTCTCAATTTCCCTTCGTCCTCCCATACCCTTCTTTTTCACTGACACTCTCTTGCACACATAAGCAAATACACATAGACAAACACAATACGCCACACTACGCTTTTCCTCTGCAAACACTGTCACAGCTCCAACTATCCCTTTTATTGTATGGCACACATGCCTCTGCTGTCTCACAGTGCTCTCTGTAACCTCTGTGTTGTTTCTATCACTCAATATGGATTGATCACAGAGAATGAGTTAATTGTCACTATAAGAACAGTTAATAAATTTGCACCAGCAATATTTGTGACTGTATATATTGACCATGTTAGGGAAAATGGAGTTACCTCTGGTAGATACCTTCCAGTATCAGTGCTCTCTGGTCCAACATAGCTAGAAATAAAGTGGTCTTGTTATGGAGAAGCTGTTGCTAGGTTACAAGGGCTTTGTGTGGCTGCCACAGCTGTGTGTGCAGTGGGTGCAGGCCACTTAATATTTGTAATCATGATGAATTAGTGTTCAGTTATTATTGATTTCCATTCATAATATATCAATAATATCTTGGTCCCTAATACATCACCCAGAGCACTTTGTAGTAGAAGGGCAAAATTGTTTCTGTTGAGACAAAACTGGGAGCATTAGCCCATGATGGATGAGAAAAATACCACCTGCTTATAACCCATCGGGTTGCTTCAAGTCTTGTAGAGAATTATTTGACTGTATAGGTGCTTTGTATTGATATGAATTGAACCTGAAGACTTGACAGAGAGGCAGCAGGTGGTTTACTTTCTGGGTGTCCTGCTCTCAACTGTGGCTCAAGGGTTGAGTGCCGTGCTCCTGCGCTGCTACATAATACCTGCTGTTTGAAGTCATTCTCCATACTTGTAGTGATGTCAGTCACAGACAGGATGTGAGCACTGCAGCCCACATGGCTTTGAAGTGCACCAAGATCCAATCTTGCCCTAACAGACTGTGCTTCCCTTTAGACGGCAGACAGACAGTTTAGGCTGCTGCAGAAATGTGGTCTTCATTTTGGTGGCTGTGGGCCAAGGGCTTGCTGGAAATGGTCTGCCTCGTTAGACAATTCGCCTGCAAGGGGCTGGAAAATCTGCCCTGCTAACCAGTATCCCCTAATAAAGACAATGTCATGAGGACAGAGGCAGGCAGAGCATATTATTATACGTGTGTGAGTATGTGTAGGTTGGAGCGCATACATGTGTTGGTATCTGTCAAAATGAAAGTGGGAGTGGCTTAAGTTTTCCGTTTGTGCGGGTTGAGATGTGTCTGAGAACTTAACCCCAACATGCAGCTAACCCTGTGTTTTGACTTTTGTGTACACTGTACACTCTGTTGTTTCCACACAAGTGTTCCCCCTTTGTTTTTTTTAAACAGTAGCCACACAGGATTGAGCAATTTTAACAAGTTGTCGGTAACTGAGGTAGCACATTCTTTTTTTATTCAAATGAAAAGTGGAATTCATTAGCAAAAACAATCACTCATCTTCAGTTCAGTTAATTCTGTTGCTTTAACACATTGTTCTTGATCAGAAATTATGTCTGTCAGATTTTCAACTTAAACTAAATTAAGTGCTTAAACTAAAGTACAGTAGGGAATTGATGGTGCTTTGCTGGGCCTACACTGCTTCACTTGATTGACAAGCTAACATTAATGTAAGGCAGTTGCAGTTTATTCTAGCAAACAGCCTTACCCCTTTTCTTTGATTTTTTCCATCTATAGTTTTGAATCCAAAATGGTTTGGTGTCATGATTAACTGTTCCATACAGCTTGCTTACTTTCTCTATTTTGTGTTAGCGATAAGAAGAACATTAACCTAGTTTACTGCCAGGGCAACAGGACATGCAATGGGTCAGAGAGACCTGCAGTCAGGTAAAATACATTTGAGCGGATCATTATATAAAAAATGTCCCACATTTGAATGGTAGCTAAAGTTTTCAATGTAACATGACGGCTGTATTGGGTGCCTAAAAATAACTAAAGCTGTCTGCCTCGATAATGCTGCTAAATTGATGTTAGTTGGTCAGTTTGCTAACTTAGGAGTCCTCTTGTGCTAGCTTTGTGCAATGTTTAATCAAATCACAAAAAACACTTTAGTGCTTTCATGACAAGGGTAACTGCATTACTAAACATTGCTCGGCTAACTCTCAGTCAAGTCGCCAATGGTATCATCTGTAAGACAAACTGTAAGACTCTAAGTTACATGGAATCACTTTAAGCAACAAGGCATGTGATTTTTTGAATGCTGGTGTCTTTTTTTGCCATCATCTACTTTCATAAAAGCAGTAAGTCATTTGAACAATGTGTTTTGTAACACTGCTTATACCACAGTTAAAGCGGTCAGGTACAAGCACAAAAGTTAACAACATCTCTCCTATGTTGCCGTTAGTCTCCATATAATCACATGAAACATTTCCGTGTGGTTCATTGCTTTTATAAAGGCAGGTACCAGCAACAAAAGACACCAACATTGAATAAATCATAGATATTAATGATTGACACTGTATCTTTTAATATGCTGTTTTTTGAGTGATAACCAAATTCATACTAAACTAAACACAAAACCTAATTGGTCTTTTAAGGGAAAAGTTTTATAGTTGAAAATTAAATCTGTCAGTGCTCTCTGGTGGACAAACTATATAATAGTGACACTTTCTTTCTGATTTCTTTAATTGCAGGAACAGGTGTGTGTGTATACACACCTGTTCCAGCAATTAAAATTAATTTAATTAATTAAAAAAAACAATTTACCATACCAGTTTCAAAAATGTTTTAGCTAATTAGAGTTAAGGACTGGAACAACATATATGTTTTTTCAATCATGAAATATTACTGAAGAGCATTTAGATTACACTTGTGGTTGACATAAATGTTCCTCAGCTTCCCTATGTTTCTTTATTTTATTTTAGTGGATACACTAAGAGCACTTACTGAGAAAGAATAGATTTCCAAAACACTGAAATCAGCCTCAACGGGTCTAATGTCTTCAAAGCTTTCAGGCAATATAGCTGCAGGCAGTCTGTGACACTCACATCCTATACAGAACATAGAGAGCAAACATAGAGGGACCACGTGCAAAAGCAGCTGGATAATAGCCTGAGGGTCTGTCAAGAAAGGCTACAAACAGTTTATGCAAGTGTTGATGCGAGAGACACACAGATGACATTTGACATCACAAACATACATATTATCTATTTCATTTCAAATGCTTCTCATGGTAAAGCTGTAGTGCAGCAACTGTAGATAGTTAGATAGGAGAGATACAGCAAGGAACAAAATGAAATGAGAGAACTTAACTCCTCCTGTGTGAACCCATAAGTGGAGTGAATAACAATGTAGTAAAATTGTATGTAAAAGTAATATGATTACTGTACAATAATACACATTTATTATAGTGTGTGTTAACACAGCTGTGTACAACTACATTATAGCGGGTTACCGACTGCTAATAAGGCCGGTCAACAGTGACTCTGATTAACTAAAAGGAAATCTTTCCCTATGCATTTTTAAGCATATGAATATTTTGAGAGTAACAGTGAGCACAAATTTTTTTCCCCCGCCAAACTCAGTGTCAGCGTCACAGAAATGTGTTTTATATGAGGCTCCACCCATCAGAGGCTTAACTTCACCCCAGGGACATATTAGCTGTACGAGTGGACAAAACAGTGGACAAAACTACTCTACAGCTGACTTTTGAGACTCATGAATGGAGCATTGCAATAATTCAGGGAGAGCAATAAAGTAGAGCTTGCGTCAGCTGCTTAAGTCATGGTTTACCATCAGTCGCTCATTCATTAGCTGCATGGCTACCAGCTGACTACTCAAATCCATTCTGTTAGAGCCATAGAAAACGTGGTCAATCTTTTGGATTATTTCATGTACAGTTATTTTAATTTTCCTTTACCTGTTTCACTTGGTAATATTTTATGTTTGTCTCAGACAGATGTCATTACTGTGTATTTAGCCATTACAGTCTGACACCTTCTTCCTCTTGCCAGCTTCCTCATCCACCCCAGTCTCCCCTTGTTGTTTTTAAGAATTTGGTATTGTTGACTTTGCTGTCTAATAATTATTCATGTGTGTCGTTATTAAGGGAGTTAGTTCTCCCAGCAGAAACTTCATTGCTGCTTGGATTTTTTAAAAGCTCCCTCAAAGAGCAAAGCTTTTTCTGCCGAATATAACAGTACAACTATTGGCTATAAATTGTCCTTGAGGGACATGCCTTTGATCAGTCAAAGGCATGTCCCTCAAGGACTGTACTACTAGAAAGATACTAAAGAAAACAAAAATACTGATAAAAGACAATGGTTAAGCTTTTTTTAGTTGCGATATCTAAGGCTGCTTATATTCTCATGATAAGTAAAAACGCTTTAAATGAAAATTATTCGAATGTTGTTTTCCCCAAAGCATGATCACCTACATAAAACTGTGTAAAAAACAACTAGGAATTCTTGTTGGGGGGTATTATGAAGCTTACCACAATGTGCTGTGAACCTTAACCTGACACAGCTGACCCTGAGCTGAACCCACCAAGGTCCAGAGGTCATTAGAGGGCAAATGTCACGGAGAAGGGTTTGTTTTCCAACTGAGGAGGAGGTACACAGGGAGAGGCACATTTTGATTCATGGGGTCGTAACATTTCCTGTAGGCTGGAAAAAAGAGTATACAAGCCTGGAGTAAAAATAGTAGGCTACTACATAAAAGAAAACACACACACACATACACCACTCAGAAAAATTCGTAATTCACCACAGATCCACTCTCAGCCAGCATTACATAAGGGGATCGAAATGTGAGTCTCAAAAACAAAAGTGAGGATGAAAATCCACTGTACAGAACGTTTGTCATATCTGCTGCAGTTGTGACTGGACTGCGACTTAGAGTTTTTCCATGTACTTTAATGAGCTTTTCTTGTATGATTAGTAAAAATCCTGGATGAGCTTGCTCCCTGATGGCCCTAAGTGTGACTCAGCCTCTGAAAGGCTCCACTGTGAGGAGCAACACCACTCACCACACACTCTAGCACCCCTCCTACATCGAACATAGTGAGTCTAGATCTGCTACATCACATATAACAGGGTTCATTTGACATTATAGCAAAAGTTGAGATATTAAAGATGATCTGAAGTATGGGAGTCTGGAGAAAGAAAAAGCAGTAGCGGGGTGAGTGTCGTTTTTCTACTGTGTATGTTCTTCATTATCTTTTCCACGTAAACAGGTTCCTGAAACTTGTGCAGACAGATGGAGCGGTTGTGTTACAGTCTGCTTGGTGTTAACTGAAAGATGTGTTGAGGGATACAATGAGCCACCAGCGTTGGCCTTAGGAGGCCCATCGCTGAGAGACAGGGAGAGACGGTCAGGAAATTGAGCCCATATGATGTTTTTCCACCGTCACAAAGGAGATTTAGGAGAGATACACGGGGAGCCAAGAGAGCTACGTTTCTGTGGGAGTGATGGAAAACAGGAGGAAAGGAGAGGGCAAGAGAACAACCTACGCCAAGAGCAAAGAAAGAGAGAAAGTACACGGTGGAAGGAGGCGAGTGTGAGAGACACTATCTTTACTCCTGTGTTTCATCTGCATATGACATCATGCTAACAGAGGGGGACTTCACAGGAGGAGTTGAATGCTTGAATGGACAGGAGCAGAGGAAATAACTACTTCTTCCTCAATAAATGACACTACATATGCCTTTCTGATATACGGTATTTCTAACATGCAGTATTATTGTTCCTGAAGCAGAATATGTGCGCAGCAACAATCATCCCTGACCAGTATTCATCACCATATCACATTGTGGCCATAGGTACATTTATTGAAGACAGATTGTTTCACTTATTTCTTTCTTCCCTGTGTTTATACTGCGGCAGTCTAGTGTATTTTTAAGACATTCAAATTGAAAAAATGAATTTGTGGAGGAAAAATCTAACACTAATGCTTCTTTTACTCCCACAGTCACCTAAAGTGCGCCCTTATTCTGCGATGGACAGCGTCCCCTTCTTCCTCAGCAGAGTTAAACCTGAACCTCCAGAAGACCTGCTCGCTCATGACCTGCACTTCCACACACAGACCGAGCCTGTCGACCTGTCCATCAACAAACCCCGTCCCTCCTTTTCATCCACCACCACTTCATCATCTTCCCCCCTCAGATCCGCTTTCTCCCCGTCTTCTTTATCGTCGTCATCCTCCTCCTCCTCCTCTCCCTCGGTTATCACCTCAGCCTCATCGGTGCTCACGCCAGGCCCCCTGGTCGCCCCTGGAAGCGGGGTGAGAGGTCAGCCGTATTTGCACATCCTGCACTCTGTGCCGCCGCCTCCATCCAGCCCTCTGAGTCTGCAGGGAGCAGGGAAGCTGGCCAGCCATGTTCATCGCATCCCAGTTGTGGTACAGTCACTGCCCCTCATGTACACCACTGCCGTTCGATCACCCTCCAGCCTCAACAACGCCATTATGCTACCTCTGCTGGAAGAGGCCAAAAGCCAGGGCAAAGGTGAGACCATGCTCTCTGAACATATACATATGGCTGGCTTTTTTGGGGGGATTTCTATTAAACCTCTTTCATCATTTCTAGTAAGGAGCTCTGTAAATTTAAAGGTGAAATTATTTAAGCACTTAAAAGAACTTTAAAGTATGTGATGCATCATGATTCAGACTTTGTGCTACTACCTCATAATTGATTGTTTTGCATAGCAACATAAGCCATCTGATGAGTCTTCAGCTTTATAAACAGTTTCAGCACCCACTGAGAAACATCAGTTCAAAATAGGTTATCTCATGAACAAAATTTACCTAAATCAATACAGCTGGATGTTTTCAATTATCAGCTGTCAACTATCACAATACACTTTAACAATACTCTTAAAAGCCTGCCAATTGCCCAGAAACCTTTTCAGAAATGGAATAAAAAAATGTCAGTTTAGGCTGACAAAGGCAGGTCCATATTGGCGTCAGACAACGAAGTTTCTGCAATGCCGATGTGATGTGTCTTGAGATATCAAAAGGGCAAGCTGTTAATGATGGTTTTTATGTCCTACTGTCCTCAGTCACAGAACCTGCAGACACAACACTGTGAAAGCTGACTGTGTGTACATTCTTTTAGAGACAGCCCTTCAGGCGATAATGTTCTCCATCAGAGTGAAGATTAGGTTTACAGGTTGAAAGGCTCTCCCATCTTAAACTGACAGAGATTTTGCTTGGCTATCTTAAATAGCCTCTGGTGCAGGTAAATAGGGCCACACCAGTTTTTACCTTTCTTTCTATTGAGAAGAAAAAATCTGGGGCACTTTGTGTATTAGACATCACTGGCCTGGCGTAGACTGTGTTATTGGTTTTCTCTCTGGGTGTGGTTTTACTGCCAACCACTGGGAGTGAGCCCACAGTAGGTTTTTCTGTCCAACTCGCCGTACACTGGGCAACTGTTGCTTGTAAAAGAGGTTGCCTCTTGTCACTCCCTACAAGATGGACAGATACACTTTAGACTTCAGACTTTAACTCACACCCATGCATGTACTGAAGGTAGAAGCAAACAAACAATTTGTAATTACAGCCTGTGCTTAGACAGACTCTATGCCGACTGGGTGGGGTGGTCCCCTTAGTGATGGGCCTTTTAAAAGCTGGATGTCTGCTCCCAAGGAGAGGAGAGGAAATAAGGAAGGACAGGAAAAACAAGACTTGCATAAGAGGGTGTGTTTGGATATTGAAGATGGGTGGCACTTACACAAACACATGCACGCACACATATTTACAGTTCAGCATCAGGTCTGCCCAGCTCTGGAGGCACAAAACACAAAGGAAATGTGGTGAATAAGTGTTAAATGTTGGAGTTTTCCCTTTTAGGTGTCATTATTGGATGGTGGCTGGAAAAATTGTTGTTGACATCGAGAGTGGGGGGGTTAGGGGTTGGGGGTTCACTAACTAAAGCCCATTTTCCTCATATTGAGTTTAATGTGGGTAATGAGGGTCAAGAGCCCAGATTTACTGTGTTTGACTTCATACAAACCCAACAATCATGTTGCAGTGATGCAAGTCTCAGTCATACTGAAGCTTTCAACATAGATACAAAAACACTTGTGCGCGCACACACACACACACACACACACACACACACACACACACACACACACACACACACACACACACACACACAC
>JAPMOB010208244.1:0-18265 GCA_029875015.1 Lepomis gibbosus
CAACATTGTAAGGAAGTGACTCAGAAAAATATGAAATATCATAGAAATGTCAAAATACACTGGAGGGGGCCTTTAATCCATTCTTTACAGTTTTTCCATTGGGTTTGTGGTGTGGGGCAAAAAACGAGCTCTGAACTATGACTGTGTGTAATGCTTCCAAATCCAAAGCTTGACAGGAGCTTAGCAAACACTCAGTTACATGATTCATTTGTTGGTTTGTCCAGAGCAGCATTGACACCAAGTGGTTAAGGTGTTGTTTGGTCCCTACAGCAACCAAATGTCCCAGAGCAAAAACAGCTGAATCCCTGTCTGACTGCATCGGCTTAAATGTAATTAATGTAAAATCTAAACGTTGTCCAACAGACCGGGAAAACGGAATAATCACTTGGAAGCTGCTATCCACGAGGCCATGAGTGAGCTGGATAAAATGTCGGGCACAGTGAGTAGTTACACCTTTTCTTCATCTCCAAGACAGATAAAGAAATAGATTTCCTTCTCATGTCTCAAGTATTGCTTTAACTCCGCCTACCTGTCCAGCTGTCACCATAATGTTTCTGCCTGTCTGCATCAGATCCCGTCGAGGGATCGTCAGGTGAAGCTCCCCAAGCCCAAGAGGAGGAAGATATCCAGATAACATTGAATGTGTCGGCCCAAGAACGTCCTCAAAGCCTTCGGAGACTTCGTCCGTTCAGCCTTGATGCGATCTGAGCTCTCTAACAGGTGCTACACATGGACTTTCAGTGGTACATCTATGTTCCATGATATCAACTTGACTTGATGACTGACCACAGAAGGTGCTGGAAACTCCAATCACCAATACAGTTTTAACTGTAGAAACAAAATAGAGAAAAACGTCAAAAATGGTTGCAATTTGTCTACAGCTCACTGAATTAACTATTTTTTTCTAGTATAAGATAGTAAAACAAACAAAAAAAGCTACAAGCATTACCTTACATATTTAAGAAAAATAGACAGTCCAAATATTTCTGATACATTTTCAATATGTATATAGATAATCCTGAAATTTCATGCTATTGAGAATTGTATGTAAATATTGTACAATGTCATGTACAAGCATACCTAATGCACATTTTATCTTTTATTGTACAAAAACAAAGCAGAAGTACCAATGTCTTGGTTTCTATTCAGAACTGCGGTTGCATACGGCCGCATGCATAGGATAAATATGAATACAGCCTAAAGCTTTTATATGACGAACTGTAAGACGTGCTGTTTTTTTTGTTTTGTTTTTTTTTGTGTAAGGGAACAGCAACGGAACAGGCATGAGTATATGAGTTCTCCATTACGAAAGTCACTTCACACCAGTTAAGTGTTATTTTGGACTGGGGCAAAAAAGAAAAAAAAAACCCAGAATGAACTTTACCAGCAAAAAGTGTTCAATGTTCCCCTAAGCAGGGTGGGAAATGACCACCGGCCGGATGAATGTTGGTAAATCATCTGCATTTCACTACTCACTCTGACAGGAAAATCATGATATTTGGATCCAGTTTTGTGCTAAAAAAAAGTCTCCTTTTTGGGGGGGGTGGTTACCAATCATTGTAACTGGCAGACATTAGAAAGTCCTGCCGTTTTTAGAAGGAAAAATCCACCTTAGGCACTTTTAAATTGTTCAGTGTCATTTTGTGATGTTCCTTTGCATATCAGGAGTTTTACAAAAAAGAGTAGTAATTCAATTTTTTAGTGAACACTTTGTGAGTCCCAACATTTTCCAGAATGACTTTCTACAACTCCCAATGAAGGCTCAGGAGTGCCTGATGGTAGAGCTGAAATGATAAGTCTATAGACAGAAAAATTACGTAAATCTATTTTGATAATCTTAATTCTCAAATGTAAGCATTTGCAAAAAAAATTTTTTATATCATTGTGAATTGAAAATCATCAGGTTTCTGACTTTTGAGTAATTAAAAAAAGAGAAGTTGTCTTTTGGCATTTCATAAATGAACCATTTCATCAGCACGTTAATCGAGAATTTGTATCTGTATTTTCATGACTTGTAGTACCTGGTAACTGTAAAGCTGCGATACATGCAACAGGTTCAGTAGTCAGACTTCCATGTTTCTCGTTTACATGATGTTTAAGAAATTTGCGTACCAGAGAAATCCAACTTGTTTGCTTAAATGCATGTAAACACACAATGTTGAGTAAACCCGTCACTATAAACTTAAGGCTTGTGGCTGCAATGCATTCTGGCCTCACTCTTGCAAGCTGACTTTTATTACTGTTTTAAGTCACACATACTTAACATGAAATCATGTTAACTTTTGGCAAGTTATTAAACACTGAGCACAGTAGGTGGACCCTGAATGCAACATTAAATCACTCTAAAAGAGTGTTTTTGGGTGGATTTTTCCTTCAACTACAACCAAGAATCACAGGCTGCATTGATGAATTATGCCATTTGGTTGTTGTGATTATGTTCTCGTGCTTGTTGTACAGTGATTTTTTTTTTCCATGACTGTAGTCGTTTTTTGCCACAACTATAGCTTTAGGTAGAGTAACCAACCTCAGAGACGAGGAACACTAACTCGGTTTTCAAGAGCAGTGAAAGCATTTCTCGCATTTAGGGGCCTTGTGTCTTGTTTTTTTTGTTTGTTTGTTTTGTTTTTTGCCTATTGATGTAAATTATTTATGTACAGTACTCCATATTTATTTTAAGCTTTACAAATATGATAGATGGCAATAATACTACCAAGAGTTGAGAACTCAAGCCTTATGTGTGTATATGTTTTTTTGTTTCTGTTTTTTTAACAGAACATGTATTCAGAGTCCATTACAAAGGTCATGTTCCCTCTTATTTAAGAAGTGAGCAGTACAGATAACACTATTTTGTTTTTCTTTTTTTTTTTTACAGCGAGGCTTTCTGGTCTACTTATTTTTGTTACAGATTGTGTCATGGACTTCTTAGTTAAAGGAAAAAATGTAAAAACGTCTGCCTACAAGACCATACTATTTATAAATATGCACATGCGAAAAGGCAGATAGCGTTTATGTTTGCAGTTTTGACACTACTATCAGCCGCACAGCAAAAAAATCATCACTTGATCAGTCTTAAAATAGACAGTGATGCACAGTATTGGGAACTCTGGATCAACTAGTGTGAAACGGACACAGACACACACACACACACACACACACACACACACACAGCTGCTCTTCCAGATCAAAATCAACCGACAACAACCTGAAATCACTACAGAATTATCAAGTGCAATATAAAAATCGATGGCAAAGATCAACAGCTTTTGAAACTGCATCTCTGATTGTTTAAAACCTTTTCTTTTGTACACACACTTAAACAACTTGGACTGTAATTTGTTGCCTGTTTTCAAAATGTTGACCTCTCTGATGTTCACATGCTCAAATTATCCTGTCACTTTTTGTTTTGTTGGTAACAATATTCATCTTTTTTTTCAGATTTCCTGACCTAAGAGCCATGAAGTAGTAATTTATTAGTAGCTTTACGTTTTACATGTGCACACACAACTGTTAACTTCCAGGCCCAAATTTCATTTGAATTGAATTTGTACTGAGTTAATCCACCTGTATCAAAATATCTGACGCACAAACTAAACCTCCAGATATAAAGATTTACTAAAATCCCATTAAAAACCCAACTATTACAAATGTTTCTGATGGATAACTTAAAACCAAATAGTACACTACTTTGTAAAGAGATTATTTTCTATCTCACTCAAAACATGAAAACACTACTATGAAAACATATCCACAACTTGTGCACACATATTTTATAACCCCGGAGGAGGCGAGGAGCCCACAAATGTACTTAGTTTTATAATGTACTCCTATATCCTAAATGAGGAGCTCAGTCAAACTATGAATTACAGCCAAGTAAAACAGTTTCAACAGATCTTAATTTGTTCTTGTACACACCTTAAACTAAAAAGTGGTACTGTATTTTCTAATGAGAGCTTATTTCAAAACATTTCTCCCCATTTTTGTCATGCGCACCTCAAAAAACTCAAGAACATTTTGAAAAAGTTTGCAGTTTCCCAAAATCAGGCTGAACCTGTTTTGAGATGCCAGCTTAGACATTGAAAACCTAAAGAACTTGTTGAAAATATCCATTCTTTTCTACATGTTCCTTTTTTCCCCAGTGTACACAATTCTAACAACCTCCAGAGTTTTTACTGTAATCTATGGCATGGAAATCCTCCGGACATGTTCAAAATGTGACGTTGAAAGAACACGAGCTCTTTCGGTAAAGTTCATTCTGCCTCACCCCCACACACCCCCGTTTTTTGTGCAATGACATGCAGGAACCCAGTCTCATGTTGGGAACCCATGTATTATGGATCTGTTCTATCAGTTTCATGTTATTTGTGGTCAATAGTTCAAAGCATTTTTGTGTTTGAGATGGTCTGTGCAGTCTATTTTTTCCTCCTCCCGCCTGTGATTGTGTGTGCGTGTGTGTGAGATTTTTTTGTCCTTTGAATCTCATTTCCCTCTTTTACCCTTTCGTTGTCAGTATTTTGGTTTTTCAACTTGTAATTAAGTATATATTTCTCACTAATATATACTTTACAAAAAATAGACTTGCGTGAAGTATGATGTGCACTTGATTGCTCTTGTTTCTTTTTCTTTTTGATTTAATGTGGGCTAGGGATAGTTTGTCAAGAGTCCATTTTTTTGAGATTGTTTGGACTTTTTTTTTTAATGGTTTGATGTAAGCAGCATTTTTTTGTAAATATTGTGAAACATTACAGGTCATGCAGTGATGTAACATTTTGAACAATGTTGCACAGATGTTTAAGATATTAAAAACATGGTCACTCTTACTTGAATATTCTGCTGTGTGATGTGTATTTATGATCCCTTTTTTTGTTTCTCCATAACTTTTAATATTTTATTATTCTAACATTAAAAAGCAGGTTTATAAAGTTAAAGAAATATGATTAATGAAGAGTCAACCCAAATATGGAGAGATGGATCACTTTAAAGCCATTGTTTCTTGTAGCACACTGACCTCTAGTGGGCAATAGCAGAGCACACTTCTGATATGGTGTACTTCACGTTTTAAATCAGATTACGCCACCTATGGATGGATCCCTTAGAAAAGAGATTTCAATCTCAAGAGACTTCCTGGTTAAATAAATAAAATAATCTGAAAATAAAAAGATGATAGTGGTTCTAAATATGACATAAAAACACACTAGTTATTTAATGAACAGATTACTGGATTGATGGATAATAAACTATACTGTGAGATATCCTATGCTTATTAACTACAATATCTAATATATATAATCTCTCTTTGTCAAACTAATTTATGCCCTTAACTTTTAACTATCTTTAAGTTTGTTTATTTTGTACATTTATTCAAAGCTACAAAACATCTCTCTTTCCCAATCAAAATGAAATACTGAGAAAACAATTAAGTGCTTTCAAAACACTTCAAACACTATTCCTTCAGTTGGACTAAGTTAACCCGTCTAGAGTTGCAAAACAGCTGCAAAATGAATGTTGGTGAGAGTTTGTTTAAGAATGAACTTGGAACCTCAAATGAAACATGAGAGACACTTAAAGGCTACCTTTGTGTGTTAGCCTCTTAAAGCTACACCAAAGCCAGACAAAAATCATACTAAAACAGTTTTTAGAGAAGAGACAGTTTGCCAGCAGTTAAATGTGATATGTGAAATGACTAAATAGCCTAGGTAGTTTCTCACTTTTTATGTCTGAATTGGCTTACAGAACAACAAAAATATGTAGCTTAAACTTTTCAGAAAATGCCCTGTATGCTGCTAAATGGATTTTGGTAATTGTTTGTTTCCAAAGTTAAAATAACGAACTTTGAACCTATTTAAACGTGACACTTTATGTAGCTAACCTAATGTTAACTAATAACTAGCGTTATGTGCGCCAGTCTAGCTTTAAACTACATCAAACTACTTTTTTTTTCTTTTTTTCTTTTTTTTTTTTTTTTTTACAGATGTAAGATTTCGCATCCGTTTAATGTGATCAATTAATGTTATGTATATGTAATGAAGTTAATGTCTGAATTGACTTAAGTTACAAAATAACTAAAACTTGTTGCTAGATAGTTTACTAGCCGTTTCACGTTATTTAGCTAGCACTGTAAAATTTGGGAAAACGGAATTTACTTTATAGCAAAATTGGAGTTCATGGGGGAAAAATATAGGAGAGGAGTTGAAGCCTAGGATTTCATAATAATATGGGCTTCTAATACAGCTTAAACGTGGATAATATTTATTCTTAATTTCTACCTGTTGTATTAGGCTAAATATTTGTGGGGGTTCTTAAGAAATTAATGCAGGTTTTGTGAGCACGCGTGCATGGTGGCAGCTCAGTGATGGTGGTGCTGATGCAGGGTACGTGCGCGCGCCGCGGCACCGTGCTGGGAGCGCGCGTTTATTGCAAGTCAGGACGATGCGGCGGTCTCTGCGCATCCTCTCCGCTCTCTCCCTCTGCATTCCGGACAGCACCCTCCGAGTCTGCCCCCGCCGGTAGGACACACAAACACATCCCAGTCCACCTTCTGCACGACTGTCGGTGTAGGCTAACCGCTGTAGAAGAAGGCCTTCACCCCGATGACTGCGCCCCTCAGTCGACAGCAGCGCTGCGGTTGATCTGGTTTGGCCATGGCGCAGCCGAGGAAACACGGAGGGATTCGACTTGGATGAAGGACGCGTTGCGCATCGGATAAACCAGATTCCTAAACTTTTCCGCAGTGAGGAAACCAGTAAGGCCGGCGTTATACACCCTGGGAAACGGTTTCGTTGCCAATAATGATCTGAGTCCTTGTTTTAGTCATTTCTGAACTCTCAGTTAGCCCGGAGCGCAGGGGAAATCATCAAGGCCCGTCAGAGGTCCGTGAACATCACTTTGAGCACCCCCTGCCTATAATAGACTAATCCGTGGCCCTGTCGTTTGTTCATTTGTTTGTACCCGAATTTTTGGGAGAGGCGGAGTGAACAGTGCCAGCAGCAGACATGATGGATGCGTCGGAGTGCGGGGTGAGGGTGATGTGCCGCTTCAGGCCCCTGAACGAGTCCGAAATAAACAGAGGAGACAAATACATCCCCAAATTCAAAGAGGACGACACCGTGGTCATAACGGCAAGTCATTGTTGGTGTGATGTTGATGTCGTTTACGTGTCTGTGTGCAGCTGAAAATACAAACACTGCAGTGTTTCAGAGGAGGAAAGTCACCCGAAGCTCTGCAGGCAGGCTGTGGATGCCAAGTGCGCAATAAGCCTGTATCCGATAGTAGCAATTATTTCCTTCACGATTAGCCTACAGAGATATAGCATCTGATGCTGTATAAGAGAGAGTCAGTTTAAACTTTTTATAATGGTATAAAAGCTGATGTATTATAAATAAAGTCCCAGCCAGTCAGTGTAAACAAAGTACACAGAACATAATAAAACCTGTCAAAACTCTGGCATAGCCTATGGCAAAACATGTTTCAACAAAACACTGTAAGATTCCTACTTAAAATACCTTCAGTGACGGGCTGCTACTACTAATAATTTAATATTTGTTCACAGACTAGAAATAACGTAAACAAAGAAAACTGATATTTGCATATCTTTGAAATCTAGGCAAATATTTATATATGTTAGAAGCAGACAAGTCTAGGAAATACTTTTTTAAATATGTAAATACCATAGAATACTATTGTATTGCTATGTGGTTCAGGATCACAAAGAATTTGAACATTTTTGTGGAAAAGGGATGAAAGTGCAACCTTAAAATCAAACTTTAACACTTGTAGCCTAAACGTGTGGAGAAAAAAAGAAAACGATAATCTTTTTAAGTCTTTGTCAAGCAGCTTCATGTTAAAAATGATCCAGAGAGAATTGCTGCAGAGGAACATTGATTTGTTGGTTGCAAACAGTTCAGGAAGAAATAATTTGGAGGTCCGGAGGTCACAGGAACATCAATACTATGTTTATCTACAGTGTGAATCATACAAGGCTGCCTGAGATCTGGTTTAAATTTAGTTTAGAGCATCTAATAGGCGTTGTGTTTGTTTTCTTGTCCTTGCAAAACCAGGGGGACGGTGCTAACACAAAAAACTTTCACACTAAGATGAGTTATTAAAAAAGCTATTTTAATTTTGCTACATTCATCCCTGACCTCAACCATCTGATGCTCAAACAAGGTTACTGGGTTTTTTTTTTTCGAAAATAGAGAGAAACCAGTCAGAAAAACTGTTTTTGCCGGTACCACAAGTAATGTTTCATTCTTAAAAATATACACCTGAAAGGTGTAGAAGTCCTAGATGATGTAATTTTAGCTAAATGAATAAATGTAAATGGACATTTTCACAGGCATCCTTGAACAGTAGTTAAGTCTAAAAAGACAAGAAAATAAAAAATCCTAGCATAGAAATAAAAATCAAAAGAAATAATTGAGACCAGCAGCTAAAATCTGTAAAAAAGACTTAACATGTAGGAGTTCCTATGCTACCAGACAGACAGACAGACAGGAAGTGAACCCTGCCAAAATGTGTTAATACAGATCCATCATCCTGCTCACCATCAGCAGCCCTGCACGTCCTGCATTATTCATTCTGTTGCACTATTGCCCAGAAACACAAACTGCTCGGCACCGCCTCGTGCCATCAATCAAAGTGCAGGAAGACAGCACGGAGGCTGTGCGCTCTGATACTGTTCGTGTCAGTGGTTTCTCCGCTTCATCTTTGGGGTTCAGAGAGAGCGAGAGTGCTGCTGTTGCTGCCTCCAAGTGCTGAGAGCTGCATTTCACTGCCTCTGTCTCTCAGGGGGTTACCCTGAGAGACAGAGGCAGGAGCTGGACGAGGGCAGGAGGGGTGATGGATGGTCACACTGGAAGATCCTGGAAGCATTTACAGCTCCGGACCTTTGATTTTCAACACCAGAGTCATAGAGATAGAAACAAGCCTTGTAGGCTCCAATCTGTGAGAATGCTGCCACTTTGGGTTTACCTGTTTACAGTTTCAGTAACTCCCATGATGCTTTGTACACATACATGCAGTATTTTATAGTATTTCAAGTAAAATGTTTAAATGTATTAAATCAAGAATAGAAAATTGAAATGTAGCTTATGAAATCTTTGCATTTTTAGTATTTATTATCTTTGGTGATGTACAGAGACATTGTTTTTTGGGTAATCCAATTAATAGATTAATCTAAACTACTATATTTTATCTGTTGTCAGGTGCTTTTCTTATTTTTCTTGACTATGTAGGATTTGTTTTAGATCATCTTAGCAGATAATCCTGCTTGATTGCTTGGATTCCTCTTGATAAACACTAAATAGCACTGCTTTTAATAAATCATGATTTAAAAACTCCAACTAAAAATATTTACTTTTGTTGAATAAATGTCCTGAAAAAAACACAAAATGCTCAACCAAATGAAAAAAAGCGGTTATATTATGCAGTCTTCATCTGATTTTAATTTTATAAAACGCCCAAAAACATAATTGTTTCACTTTCACATTTGCAAAAGTGGACATTTGGTAGAAAAAATGTTATTTTCTCAACTTTCTACCTTGTTTCCGGATGTTGGCCCCTTATCTGTAACATAAGATGGTGGTTGAGCGGTGGTGTTGTGTTACCGTTCTGGCATGTTGTTTTCTGTTTGTTTTCTGAAAAGAAATCCTGTCTTGCCAAGCTGTTGTCAGATGTCTTGCAATGCAATATTGCTGCTGTTATAAACGTGTCCTGTGTTGGTTTGAAACAGAGTAAACCCTACGTGTTCGACCGTGTGCTGCCTCCCAACACGTCACAGGAACAAGTGTACGACCAGTGTGCCAAACAGATAGTTAAAGGTATGAAGGTTCGAGCCTGCTGGAGGGAGGAGGGGGGGGGGNCTATTTTGCATCTGCACACAGACTTAATGCCCTCCATCTTTTTATCCTCAAGTCTCCTTTTTGTATTTATTTGACATAATAGAAAAGATAAAGGACTTTTTACCCTCATGGTTAGCTTCTGCACATGCATTACTGCTGCTGTCAGTCTCTGCTGCTTGAAGGTGGGTATTAGATAAGAGATAATGGTCCCAGTTATAGTAATAGTCATAGCTGTAGATTTGATCACTCCCATCAAACTTGGACTCAAGTCACATTGATGTCCTGTGAGCTCCAGGCTATAGGTGGAGCCCTAAATGAAGGTGTCACAGGTTCAGTTTCAGTTTCAGGAAACACTGATTTGGGGATTGTCTCAGACACACTAGAGTCATGTGATCTGATGCCTACATTCTGCCATCACCTGTACATATATTGTTGTTTTTTTGTTATTCAGTTTGTCTGCTTGCAGAGAAAATGCAGGTTTACAATGTTTTGAGAGAGATTTTATGATGCTTTTAAAGGTTTGTTTAAAGGGAAATTCTGAATTACATATACTGGATGTAGTTCGAGGTTGAATTACTGATTTTAAATGTATGTTTAAATAGCTAATAACTGATCAGGGTTACTTATCAGTGGCTGAATCTTTTTTTAATTAATACAGCCAAAAAAATAATATTGAAATATCAACATCTACTAATAGTAGCTTTAACACTAGTAATAAATTAAATATGCAAAGCAAGCAGTTATTTACATGCTGGATATTCACTTGTACAAGAAAGGTTAGAAAACACGTGTTAATATTGCAGTAATCATGGAACAAACGAGTCTCTGTCCTTCCAGATGTGCTGGGCGGTTACAATGGGACCATCTTCGCCTATGGACAGACGTCCTCTGGGAAGACACACACTATGGAGGTAAGAGACTCTTTCCAGAGTCCAGGAAAACTCAGTATTTCAAAGCACAGAGAAACTCTGTCATTAGAAACATGGCACAGGTCTTCAGACAACTGATAGCTTTACTTTCACTTCAGTCTTATAAATCCAGTCGGAGTTAATGTGCAAAGACCGGCAGTGACCTTTATTTTGAGCTTTCATCTCTAATCAGAGGATTAGAGCACAGCAGGCATTGCGCAACAGAGAAGCTCGTACACTGGCGGAGATTCGAGGAATCAAAGGCCTGATAGCAGAGAGCGTCTTGGTTCAATTCCTTCAAACACTGGTGTCCAAATTCACAAAGTCAGTTTGAGTAGAGAAAGAGTAGACTTTTAGCACAGAAAGACTCTATAACAGCCTCAGAGGAGTTTAGCATCCTGCATTATCCATCAGTAGTGCAAATAACTTAGCTTATAGACTAATCCTCCAAGACAGCGGCTTAAAGCCTCTGTTTAATTATCTGATCTGATCTGTGAGTCTGTGATGAGAAACCTCTCCGTCACTATCTTTACATTAAGTTTTAATTCCACCTTTGAACCCTGATGTTCCTCTTAAATCTCCCCTCAAGTCGCTTCAAAGTACGACAAACATTAAAAAGCGTTAAAACATCAATATCCGTTGCTGTGTTCAGGGCAAACTGCACGACCCCCAGCTGATGGGAATCATCCCTCGTATCGCCCACGACATCTTTGACCACATCTACTCCATGGATGAGAACCTTGAGTTTCACATCAAGGTAAAGAACTAAAACATTAGCTTAGAACAACCTACATACATGCACTCTTTGAATACCTATATTAGCTACATTATAAGAAACTGATACTTGGGCAAAGGATTCCGATAGTTGATGTTACAAAATAACTGTTTGCCTTAAGGATTATATTTGATAAGTGCTTGACATTAAAGGTTTGGAGTACTTCTGTTTCTGTGTGCAGGTCTCCTATTTTGAAATCTACTTGGACAAGATCAGAGACCTCCTGGATGGTAAATAAGACTATTTATCTCGAGTGCATAACATGTAAGGTGATATTTAGGTGATTCTTGGAATATTTTGTGTCATGTGACTTTGATCTTTGTTCTGTTTAAAGTGTCGAAGACTAACCTCGCTGTGCATGAAGACAAAAACAGAGTTCCCTATGTGAAGGTTGGTAATCTGTACAGGACTCTGACAGGAATTCACATTATCTTTGATATCCTGGCAGCCAGATTTAAAACTCCTGTAAGATTTCAGTAATATAATATATCAGAACTAGCAGCAACAGATGAGCTCACACAGTGATGGTGCCACTGTTATTTAATTGTGGATTTCATTCATCACAACACATGGTCCATTATAGACTACAACAACTGGGGAATACGAAAGATTCAGTTAACAAAGCGTACTGGAGCTTTTAACGGGACGAGTGATAGTTATCATGGCAGTGTGGATGTTTAAGCACTTGTTAGGACGTGTTCTAAGTCCCAAAAGTGCTCAGAATCATGTTAAAATGGACCGTCTACATGTGCAGATGAAGCTCCAGAACAAAGGAGTAAGCAGACCTTGACTTTAGATTAAAGTCAAGCTTACATGTATAATTACATTAATGTTAATGGTAATGAAGAACCCTAACAGCAGGTTAGACCTGAAGGACTTTCACCATCAGCATGAGGTGCTATATTGTGACTATATACTGTGAAATATATTAACCAACTTATCATCCTAACAACAGCTTTGTTTAAATTGTTGGCATTGTGTATATTTTAAGATTTTTATTGATATCTACAATCTTTTTCTACTACTTTGTACGGCAACTGCTGCACAACAATTTCCCTTGGGAGAAATGATCTTATCTTATTCAAGCAGGATAACTTTACTTTTGCCGAGTAAACCAAAGAACAGAAGAATTCCCACGCAAAATAAAACACATTGTTTAATTCAGTACCTTCAGAGGTTTAGATGCTATGGTCTCCCTTGGTCTGGTGTGGCTAGTAGATTACAGTTGCTAATGCAAACTTTACATGGTTATTGCTGTATAACAAACATTTGTGAGTTAGTTTGTTGACTTTATGACCCCCTCCACTTGTACTACTGCTACACTATGTTTTAGCATTCACGATTTCCCTCTAATTGTCTCACATGGTCTCACTTCAAGTGCAGTAATTCCAGTTAAACACCTGAATACACGGTCTTGATACAACTGTGATTCTTTGTCTTTCTCCCTCAGGGCTGCACTGAGCGTTTTGTGTCCAGTCCAGAGGAGGTGATGGACGTCATCGATGAGGGCAAAGCCAATCGGCACGTAGCAGTGACTAGTATGTATCTTTATACTGTATGTGTAAAAATATTACAAGTAAAAGCACTGCTTACAAACTGGAGGGGTCATAATATGATTATAACACAGGTCTGCTTCAATTTTTTTTTCATATTTTGGACTTTTCTCTAATCTTTACTTTTTTGGTGGAATATTTTATAATTTTTTCTCTGGGCTTTGAACAGTTATTTAATTTAAGCATGTTTTTAATTGTAAACTGAAAAGAAACTATATATATGTAACAATATAGCTGTCTGATAAATGTGGTGGAGTAAAAAGTACAATATTTCCCTCTAAAATGTAGTGACGTAGAAGTACAAAATATCATAGAAGAACAATACTTGGTACTTACTTTTCTTTAAGGAAACCAGATTGAAACACACAGACATTGCTGTAGAAAAGCTTTTTTTTCTCTCCTCTTCTAGACATGAATGAGCACAGCTCTCGCAGCCACAGCATCTTCCTCATCAACATCAAGCAGGAAAACATGGAGACGGAGAAGAAACTGTCGGGGAAGCTCTACCTGGTCGACTTGGCGGGCAGCGAGAAGGTCATTCTTAGTGAGATCAGAGAGGTGGAGTTAATGTTAAGTGAAAGTTGATGTGAAATCTTTATGTTGGCTGTTTGAACAGGTCAGTAAGACAGGAGCAGAGGGGGCCGTGTTGGATGAGGCCAAGAACATCAACAAGTCCCTGTCAGCGCTAGGAAACGTCATCTCAGCTCTAGCCGAGGGAACAGTAAGCTGCTCGTAGTTACCTCGGTCGGCACATATCAAAAACATCCCTGTTAGTAGATAGCTAAGAAACAGTCTTACATTTATTTTCCAGAAAACCCACGTGCCATACAGAGACAGTAAGATGACTCGGATCCTGCAGGACTCTCTGGGGGGAAACTGCCGCACCACCATCATCATCTGCTGCTCGCCATCCGTCTACAACGAGGCTGAGACCAAGTCCACACTCATGTTTGGACAGAGGTACCTATAACTCATTTTTTATTTTGTATGCACCTTCAATGATGAGCGGCTCACATTTTGTTTTTTAAACATGCTCTTAAGTGATTCAACCTTATCTTACTTTAAACAACTTTTGCATGCAGGTAAATTAATTTTCACGGATCAACATGTATTTAGAGTGAAATTTACTTTTCACCCTAAATACATGTTGATCCGTTTTAAAGTCAACTAAATCTCTAAATATTAAATTCTTAATTTAATAAACAGGAAGTTTGTTGGTTCAAATTCTCTTTTGAAGTATGAAAATTGGATTTGGATTTGTTTTATATGCATTTCCAGAGCTCCACATAGTAAGTTATATATTGAACTGTAAGGGACCATAAAGAATAAAGAACTTTAAAGTTGATTTAATAAATCCTTAATCTTCTGCAGTATAGAGTGTTGTGGGGATGGTGTATTTTTGAAGGCCAACCCAGGTGTTAGCATCACCCTGGTTCCCTCAACAGAAGTAGGGACCTTGCTAACTGTAGGCTATAAACGAGCTACATCACGGTCACATGACTTTAACGTCAACACCAATAAGCTCACATCTTCAAATCTGATTTTGCACTGTTCGGCGTGATGACAACCTCACTGACAACCTCTGTAGTCTCATTTAACCACTTCTTAGCAACCGCCTAGACACATAAAAGCTTCACACTTCAAGAACGGGACATTTACTGACAAATTTAATGTTGCTGAACAAAACATGAAAATGTCTGTGACCTTATTTCAGGCATAAAACCAAAAACCCATTTAAAAAAACCCACTGGTTCATCCCTGCAGCACTCTGTTGCAGTTGGCATTTTGCTTTGATGTAGTTTATATGTCGTTTCCAGCATAGTTCTTTAAAGAAACACTGTGACACCAGGCTGGAAAGCGTTTCTGTGCCTGTTGCACCACCAACCTCTACCAGCATCACCAAATGATGTAATTAGGTGATAATTATAAAATAATATATTTTATTTATAGGCCCCTTTCAAAACACTTCAAAAAGACAGATGGAAATAACAGTGCAGTGATAATTACAAAATGAACAAAAACTAAATTACTGGGCATAAAATCAGTAAGGCTACATAGTCAGTTAGAAACATCTGGTCTGCTGTGACCAGATGGACAGTGGTCACGTTGGAGAGGCCATTTTAAAAAGATGTGTTTTTAGGCGAGATTTGAAAATGGAAAGCGAGTCAATGTCACGGATGTACGGTGGAAGAGAGTTCCAGAGGCAGACCTGAGAGTACGGGCGGGTGTGTTGATAGGAAGGAGGTCAGTGAGGTACAGAGGAGCGAGGCTGTGAATGGCCTTGGAGATCAGGAGCAGTCTTGAAATCAATGATGTATTTAACTGGGAGCCGATGAAGCTGCAGCAGGACAGGAGTGATATGATTAATAGAAGGGGTTCTGGTGATGATACGAGCTGCAGAGTTCTGAACCAGCTGAAGTTTATGTATGAATTTGAGAGGAAGACCAAAGAGAAGAGAATTACAATAATCAATGCGGGATGTAACCAGGGTGTGAACGAGAATTCATTTTAATTCAGTTTTATTTATATAGCGCCAAATCACAACATCTCAGAGCGCTTTTCATAGAGAATGGCTGCACTAGTGGGTGAGAGGCGATTAATGTTACGTAAATGGAAGTATGCCAACCGAATTATATTATTAATGTCAGCTTATAATGAAATTGGTCTGTCGAGGATGACGCCCAGACTCTTGACCTAAGGGAAGGGTGAAAATGGTGCGGTGCTTCATCATACAATGTAAGAATGATGTGGTGTACAAACCACAACCTGGGAGGACACGGCTATCAGAAAGATCACAAGTTAAGTCACTGGAAAAACAAGATTTTCAAATGCTGTGTTTTTTTTTCTTTATATAAGACATTTGTTATACTATGTAGAAAAAGAAAATAAATGAAACTCCTTGTTTAGGTCAAAATGACAAAAGGCTTTAACAGCCACTCCTTACAAACTGGATAGTATAGTAACAAGTTTTTAATCAAAAGACAAATAATTGTGTGAAGGTGAACGGTGACTCATCAGAACTGTAGCTGACGTCAGTGCTAGAAACCAGCTCCCAGATGGCTTTGAGTTTCCCACAGTGCATCTGGGTTTATTTCTATTTATAGATCCCAGTGATGAAACCCTCCACACCTTGTTGTTGTTGTTGTTTTCGTCCTGGCGCAGCTCATGTTGCCTTCTCGTTTTTTTGTCTCCTAAAATGAGAGATAATCCACAACAGTGCATTTTCTCTGTACCCCCTTGTGTTTTCTAGTTGAAAGTTTGTTGTGTGTGCAAAGAAAAAAATCCAGCTGCAGAAAACTTTTCTCTGCCGAGTCTCAAGTTGATTATATAATAAACCATGAAGCAGCAACAGTGACGGGGAGATGACTGATGATCGATTACTGTGCAGCCAGGAAATGAGATTTGCACCATTAGAGGAAGGTCTCTGGTAGAAAACAACAGACTCACACAGTTTATGTCTATTTAAACTGGATGGCCATTGCAACAGCCAAGTGAACATGATAAAATGATGAGGCAGTTAACCGGAAAGGTCTGGTGAAAAGATAAATAAATAAAAAGGGAACGAGGATTCTTTGTTTTTACACACTGGAACGTTTGACTTCTCAGAACTGCTTTGTTGAAACCTTGAAGAAAAATGACTATACTTACATTTTATTTACAAATTAACAAGTATTTATGGCTTGTTTGTTGCCATTTTTGAGTGGTAGTTTTTGCAGCAGATGTCTTATCAGACTTGGAAGAATTCAAACTCAACAAAAGCCCTTTTTTCATTTTACTTCATAAGAAGTTCTTCTTCCTGTTAACACTTACTTGTTGTCACTTTTAAAAATCAGTTGCCAGTTTGTGGCTTTGAAAAGATAAGTATGGTGTGAATGACATGCTCATTGCCCTTACAGGTGTTATCACGTATTCTTGATGGCTAGACCTCTTATCATCTGCCTCAACCAGATGGGGGGTCTAAGTTGTAATAGTAATGACAGCAATAGGACTAATAACAATTATTGTAGCAGCAGGTGTTGGAAGCCCGTAACCTCAGATCCAGACTCCACAGGTCCAGAGCCAGAAACACCGGCAGAAAGTGACAAAACATTGGAAGAGGGAAGAAGTGGAGTTAGTGACATGGATTAATGGGATTAGAATGCATACAGATTGCGAGGGAGAGGAGGAGAGAGGAGCTCAGTGCATCATGGAATTGCATTATGTGCAATTATGAAAAGCGCTGTGAGATAACTGTTGTTGTGATTTGTCGCTGTATAAATAAAATTGAATTGAATTGAATCATGGGAAGTCTAAAGGCAGTCTAGGCCAAAGCAGCATAACTAAGGGAACACACTAAATGAAAATAACTGTATGGGTGTGCTGAGGGTCTTTAAAATACCTTTTCAGCTTCCAAACAAACTTCACTCTGTACTGTCTGTTTCTCTTTAGAGCAAAGACCATCAAGAACACAGTGTCGGTGAACCTGGAGCTGACTGCTGAGGAGTGGAAGAAGAAATATGAGAAGGAGAAGGAGAAGAACAAGAGTCTGAAAAATATCATCCAGAGGCTGGAGGCTGAACTCAACCGCTGGAGGAACGGTGAGAGAAAAAGACACTGTTAGAAGAGATCACGATATAAATAGTTTAGAAAGGTGTGAACAGCATTAGTCCGCCTTTTCATAGATTCACTAAGTCACTGGACTCTGTTGCAGCCAAATCCTCACCATCCTACAGATACGAGGTCAATTACAACTTCATTGTACCTTTAATATCTTTAAACAGTAGATCAATCACATACCAGTATTTACATTTCCAATCACAGCTTATATTTAAACACACCATCAGGGGCATTATATTGTCTGATTTTTTTGTATCATCCTCTTCTGAGACTGCAGTGTCTGCTTCATCCTCGCCCTTTTTTCCATCTCTGTTGCATGGTAACCTCTCTCTCTACCTTCTCCTCTTTGGTTTAATGTCTCTCTCTCCTCCACACTCTCTCTCTCTCTCTCTTCTCTTTTAAAATCCCCTTGTGGATGCTGATAACACTCCCCCTCCTTAGCAACAAATCAGCTCAGCTGCAGCCTCTGAAGCCTATGCTGCTTACAAATAAATGTAGCGAACACACAAACGGAGAGGCACACACACGCACACACACACACACACACACACACACACACACACACACACACACACACACACACACACACACACACAC
>JAPMOB010208252.1:0-14028 GCA_029875015.1 Lepomis gibbosus
GTGTGTGTGTGTGTGTGTGTGTGTGTGTGTGTGTGTGTGTGTGTTATTCCAGGAACCCCTGTGAATCGTATTCCCATCATGGCCAAGCAAGTTCTGGATCTGTACATGCTCTACAGGCTGGTGACAGAAAAGGGCGGCCTTGTGGAGGTCATCAACAAGAAACTGTGGAGGGAGATCACCAAGGGACTCAACCTGCCTACCTCAATCACAAGTGCAGCCTTCACCCTCCGCACACAGTAAGTTCTCACACAGACACGCAGGTGTGGTCACAGCTGTTTTCCTTTGGTCTGAATTGTATCTGTTGATTTTAAGCCATAAGAGCCTGTAAAGAAAACTTACAAGTTCTGTAGCTTATTTAGTGGACTGGTTGTTTATTGTTGTGTTGCCAAACAGAGATCAATAACATATCAGAAATGATGTGAGTTTCTTTGCTTACTTGTATCTGCACGCAGCAAGTGGAGCTGCTGTCTGTCAACTGCCAAACAATAATTTTGTTTGACCAAATAATTAACCCCTCTTTTTCAAGTTATTTCCTGTTGTGGTATATTACAACATAATTCTAGAAATCTCAAATTACTATTCATTTTTAAAGTGGCCCTATTACTAGACACTACAATTCCGCCTTTTGTTTTTTGTTATTCCCTCGCTAATTTGAGACTAACTGTTAACCATTTGTGTACCAAATAAATTGACTAGACACAAATAGTGGTTACATTTTAATTATTTGATCAAAGTTATTGCTAGGGACCATTAAGTAGTCACTTGATATTGGTAGCGACATGACCCCATCCATTTGTAGGCACCTTGGATTAAGTGCTTTTACCGTAGCCAGTGATCTACTAGGGACATTTAATAGGGTACTCCAGCGATTTAGTATTGTCTAGTATTGGCTCCTAGCACATCCACACCATGTGTGGCTGACTTCTTAGAAAAGGCAACAAAGGTCTGACCCGCTCTGAATGATTTTGTCACTCATTTCTGAGAAGGCGATTAAGCTAGCTGCACCTAAATTTGGAGTGTACATCTATTCAAGCCTTTATGGTAACTGAAACAGATCAGAGGATACCGACAATCAGGTTAGTGACTTTATCCATTTTCTCTCTTTACAAAGAGAGTTGCTGTATGAGAGTCCTTCCTAAGAGAGGCTATGAAGTCTTCAAGTTAGGCGATACGAGAACCACATACACCATTTATCATATTGGGTTGGACTTGATGAATTTAGCGTGAGGATTTTTATATACATTTACATTTATTCATTTAGCTGACACTTCTATCCAATGCGACTTACAATTGCTTTATGTCAGAGGTCACACGCCTCTGGAGCAACAAGGGGTTAAGTGTCTTGCTCAAGGACACATTCGTAGATGCGTCACCATGAGGGATTGAACCTGGGTCTCTCACACCAAAAGCAGCATCTTATCCACTGCACCATCACCATCCCCACATGGTATATAGAGTCTATGGAGGATACACATGTGACAACGTCCGGTTTTCAAAATAACCTGTCTATACAGTATGGAAATAAGAATAATGGGATTATATTCACAGAAAGTATAAAACGTATTACAAGTGTACATTAAAAGGGCTGTTGATGGTGCACTGGATAAGACACATGCCTTTGGTGTGAGAGACCCCTAAGCAAGACACTTAACCCCTCGTTGCTCCAGAGGCGTGCGACCTCTGACATGTATAGCAATTGTAAGTCGCTTTGGATAAAAGCGTCAGCAAAATGAATAAATGTAAATGTAATGTAAAAGTAAATGGACACATGTAATTTACTTAACTGGGCCCTCTTGGGCCTCAAACCCACCCACTATAGTCTCTCCAAATCTTGTGAGAAGCACTGAGTAAAAAGCACATTATGACTATTTAATTTATGCAATGGGAAAAAATGTGAATGTACTTGTACGGTATTCTGTATTATGTAAATTTTTTCATTATATTCGGCTCGGCTTCGGCCAAGAATTTTCATTTCAGTGCATCCCTAATACATGGTGTTCCTTCCAGATACATGAAGTACCTGTACCCATATGAATGTGATAAGAGGGGTCTGAGCAACCCCAACGAGCTCCAGGCAGCCATCGATAGTAATCGGCGGGAAGGCCGACGGCAAAGCTTTGGCAGCTCCCTCTTCACCTACTCGCCCAACGGGACGCCCACCATGCTCTCCTCTCCAAAGCTCCCCACGACCAGTGTGGGCATGACAGTTGGCACCAATGGGGCCTCGCTGACGCCCATCCAGAAGATCAAGAAAGGTGAGATTTGAGTATTATGATACGCTCATGCCACATGGGATTAACTGTCAGAACAAATAATGAGTGTCTGTAGATTGTCCTTTTTTTAACACACATGAATGTGGTAATGTCATGAGCTCCTGATTTAGTAACTGTGAGCTTTGGTTCAGTCTTTGAAAATTTGCAATCTAAAATGACAAATACTTTAAGTAGATGGCCTCACATTACAGTAGAAAATTGTGATGGAAAATGTCTTAAAATCATTAAAACGTGCCTATATCATTTTGAAAATAACATATCAATCTTCAATCAGAAGTCAGGAGGCAGGTTAAAATGAGGGTTGTACAAACCTTGAGTTTCCAAGAAGTGTATTTATTACCAGAAAGCAGTCGTGCTGAAGAGGATTTTTGGTTTCCTGTCCTCTCTGCTGTTAGATATGTTAACCAATAGTTAGCAGTACAGTGTGCACCTTACACAAGATGACCACACTGACTGCAGTGTGGTCAGGGAGGAACATAATCTGTATCTTGCCTAAATAACCCATCATATTCAGTTGTATTTGAGTTTGCTTGACTTACGATACCCCTTCTCTCCCTCTCTGTGGTGTCCGGCCAGAAGAGGAGGGAGGCCAGCCGCTGCCAGGGATCGGTATGTCTCGTTTGCCAGCGGGGGCCTTGGCAAGTCACTCGGTTGCTGCTGCGCAGGCAGCGGCAGCACAGGCAGCCATGGCAGCTCAGGTGGCAGCTCTGGAGCAGCTGAGGGACAAACTGGAGGCCGGCGAGCCACCAGAGAAGAAGATGGCGCTGCCTGCCGAGGAACACCACAGACTTCTGCAGAGAGCGCTGCAACACAACCTGCTGGCAATGACCGCTCAGATACCAATGAACATCCGCATCAATAACCAAGGTATTTAACATACTGTGGAGTTTCTGATATATTCAGCTGACATGAGGAGAACTAAACAACCAGTCAGACATGATTTTCATGTTTTCAAATGAAGTCTGTGTTCCGCTATTGGTTGAGAAAATTCTTCCACTGTCTAATCAACATTAGACAAAAGTATGAGCCAGCTTTCTGACAATTACCATTGTTTTTTTCTATTCAGTTTAAGAAAGGTAATACTTGTATCCATCACAGTGACAGGTTGCAGAAGATGGGAACAAGGTCATTTGGGTCAACAAACATCAATATATGCATATTTTCCTCAAAAAAATAAAATGATAACCTCTGGTGATTAATAACATTGCCTAAAGGTATGTACATAGATAAAAGAAGAGGGTCTGCTAGGTGCTGCCTTAAGGAATTTGAAAATCCATACTCATGTATTTGGAATCACAATAATCAATTAGTACAAATTATGCTCTTCCAGACAGATCTTTACTAGAATCTGCTCACTTCTGTGCTTGAAACGAAACTGAACAAGTTTTTCAAGATTCTCTATAAGCTTTGTGGGAAAAAAAGAGACACTAACGCACATCACTGTTACTACATCATCTGCTGTAGGAATCATTGTGGATTTTACGTTCCATTGTTTTACCACCGGAATTTACATGAGCATGATTTTACATGTTCTCACCCTTTCTGGCAGTTAGTATCGCAAGACATTCTTGTCATCTTACCACAAACCACAGCACCTAACAGTGAGGAAGTAACCCACAGCAGGCCTATATGTTGACCTGCTTAGCTTACAGAAGACGCTTGCATGCACACAGCACATGTGTGTTAGTCTGTGCGGGGATTCCCTTCTGCCAGGCACTTTGATCGTATCGCAGAGTTTGTCTTTGTTACTGTCTATCTGATAGAACATGCATGGAAGTGTTTCTCAGTATTGATAATACAGGTGACTTCAGAGAAATGAAATGAAATGGACGTTCTTGCGAAGTTGTTGTGTTGCTGCAAAATGTGGTATGGTCTTGAGTTGCTTTAGTCTGTCGTGCTTTTTTTGGGGGAAAAGTCACCTCCGGAGTAGTTTTAAAAAGAAGTCATGCAGTTTTAATAAAATAACAGTGTAAGTGATTTGGTTTTGATAACACGGCTCTACTTTGTGGTTGTCTTCCTCACAGACAGCAGGCAGGACTCAGCCCTGAACCTCACCACCAACGGCACAAGCAGCATCAGCATGTCAGTGGAGCTCAATGGAGTCATATACAATGGTGAGAATCGCTGTCAAGTGGCACAGGAAGTCCAGCTGATCACTTCCTTTCTAATCAGTTCATTTATACTTTGATTTAAGAAGTAATCTCATTAAGTTGTTCATCATTTTAACATTTCCGAGATCGAGACGCTCATGTCTGTGCGTTAAGCAGAGCAGTTAATTAGCTCTGGCAGATACGTCTTGCCTACCTCCCATTCAGACAGATTTCCATTTGTCCTGGATCTGGTTAAGCCAATCTCAACTTTTTATCTAATATGGGGCGGGATTAATTCAACGACTGACAGAAGATCATCACCAGCCTAGATCAGACAATGCACCAGGCTCCCAAACTGTCAAACTAGGTAGAGCTGATTAAATATGAATCAAGATTCTATTACCTGCCTCAAATGTTTTCAGAAACACATCATAGTGTGCTGTTTAGCTTTAGCTTGTGACCGGGCTACTTTTTTTCCTGCTTGAAAAAGCGCTGCCCCAACTTCTCCCTCCCAGCTCCAACTCCAGTCTTCTTATCTAACTCCAGCACAGCAAATAAGCATATTTCCCAAAAATGTTGAGAAATTTTTTAAAATATTAATTAATTTTGGACAGAACCGTGCTAGCTGTTTCCCCCCCTTTTTGCTTTTATGGTAAGCTAGGCTAATCTCCTCCTGGTTCTCGTGTCTTGTACTTAAGTAATAAGCAATTTGAACATACACAATGCAAAACCTTCGGCTTCTCTCTCCGTTGAGCCAAATGAGGCACCAAACATTTACGCTCATTTTGCAGACATGTAGTGGAACTTAGAAACTTGCCATCTCTCCCTTTATATTTAGCGCTTTCTTTTTCTCTCTTCTCCTCCAAGGCCTTCCTTCTTTCTACTTGTTTTGTACTATACACTGCTGTAGACAAATGACGTATTGGAAAGCAAGACACGGAAAACCCTGATGACCCTTTTTTGTACATAGTTGCTATGATTGGTTGTTTGATTCAGACCTGGTCCAGTTTTAAATATGAAGGGGCGAGCTCTCACAGACACATTCATTTTAAAGGAATGCTTCAATTATATATTGTTAGTGACATGCAATGGTCAAATTTGTTATTTCAACCAAAATGAAGCAGCTTTAACATAAAGACATGATCTTTTCATCCAACACTCGTAATAAAGAAAAGGAGCGTGTTTCCCCGAAGTGTCTAAGTTTTATTTATAAGTTTTATTTTTAAATGGAGATGGATTTAAACAGGCATACTTTGTATTCTAACCTAAATTCTTGTATCTTTTTCTGTCTAGGCGTTCTTTTTGCTCAGGCAGCAGCAGGGTCGGCCTTGTCTGGTGCATCTGGATCGTCCGTCTCCAACAAGACGGCCCGTGTCGCTCCACAGCAGCAACAGCAGCACACACCTACCTCAACCTCAACATCCAGCAACTCATTGTCTTAACAAAACCCCAGCCTTTCCCCTTTTATTTTTTTTAATTACCACGCTAAGTAAAGCCAAAAGTCAACCTCATTTTCTACATAATCTATGCCAAAAAGAGAAGAACCATAAACTGTACAGAGACACAAACTGAAACTCGGATCACTTGAAGTACACTATCTCAGGTTTTCTCTCACCAACTCACCTCTTTTGTTCTTCATAGCCAAAATGATTTCATGAAAAAAAAAGACCCAACTGAGAGCCAGTATATGCTACACAAATATGTATGCACAGCCTGTGAATTATTTATTTCTGCATAAATGTACAGATTACTGAAGAACAAAAGAGAAGGTAATAACTAGGAAGATTAATGCACTGTTTACACACACAAACACAGCTACAGATTGACAGCATTTTATCCTCTAGGGGAGAGATTTATTTTATTTTATTTTATCTTTTCTTTGTCGTTATTATCGTTATTGTTATTCTCTTTGTGTTATATCATTTAAAACAATCGTTAACAATCCTCTCACTGCAGGAAAAAATCTATATATTTAGAATTCTATTAAAAAAAAGAAAATATGAATATCCTCTATTTTTAGTCAGAAAAGCTTTAAAGGTATATGTTGTTTCTTCAGGGCATATAACAATGTAACGTTGTGACCTCATTTTGTGTAAAAACCGTATACCTTATTCACATGGCAGCCATTTTGGATCTGTGTATGGAAGAGCGAGTCCAGTGCAGGTCTGCGCTCCTGTTGTGTACCCAGATACACATCATATCAATGTCACAGATTCTCCAGTGAAACACAAATGTGAAACAACTGGATCTCAAGAATCTGCAAGTACATTGGTTCATACATTTGATCCATTATTGATTGCTACCAGAGTCTAGGTAGTAGCCTAATTAGCTACGTAGCTGACATCCCTGCTGAATTCTAGCAGCTGCTGTGGTTCTTGTTCCTGAGACAGCTGGCTGTTTTTTATCCATAATCCTCACCTGTTTGTTGACATAAGGCCAGTTCAGTGTATATGTCTGCTAATCTTGCTGATAGTTTGTCAAGCTTACTGTTCATAATGGCTGTTTGTGCAGGTGGGGAAATTAACTATGGCCTTTCTGCACCTCAACACGCTGGACTTTCTGAGCCTCAGCTACATCCACACCGACTGTTCCTGTTGCAATTATTACACATTGTTCGATTATTCTCAGGTGTTTGCCTGCTCATCGCGTTGTACAGTATCTTGATGCAATGCTTTGCAACATTTTTCTCTGCTGAAAGATGACATTTTTATCTTTTTATTTTTCTAATTTGGCCTTTTAATGGAGTGGTTGTCTTAAGGTCAGATGCATGCCCGTGTTTGTAGATTAAGGTCTTCAGCTAACAGGAGTCATGTATTCACTATATCCATGTCACTGTTGGAGACACTCACATGGGTGGACAATCAGGTGTCAGGAGATGCTATCTGAGCTTCAGATGAAAGTCATCCTGACAGTTATTTCAGCTCATATCTGACGTTTTGTTTTTTGTATTATAGATTACAGATGCTTTTTTTTTGTGCCCGCTTTGTGTTTTGTTTAGCATGACTTAGTGCTTCTTCTGATCCAAGTGCTTCTTATCCTGTACTGTGACCAGGACAAGGTTTCCTTAAGACTAGCTTGCCAGTGATATAGCAGAGAATGTCTTGTGATCCTCTGACTGTTTTTAGATAATGCTTAATTGGGGCTTTTGACAATGTGAGCTCAGAGGTAATCATAGCCGTAGCTGAGCGCTCGCTTGTGTCTTTCACTGCCGTTAGATTTATAAAAAGTTAAATCAGCCACAGTGGAGAAACCATATCATTCATAAGTAGTTGTGTCTCTGAATTTTGAAGTAGATCAATCACTCACCTTTTTGAACTTTAACCTCTCTCTCTGGACTGTTTGCTGTTAAAGATTGTTACTCAACCCCCCACCCCTACACAAAGCAGCCTCTTTCCTGCTGACGTTAGGAAGTAAATCAGGCTTTGCATGTGGGTTCTGTTCTGAGGCCTTAACACAGCATGAGATGACCAGAGAGCGAGCAGTCCCTCCAACTAATCAGTTTTTACTGTTCCAGTCAAATATCACCAGATGGCTGTAGTGGCTTTGATTCTGGACTCACTTCTCGGTGGGAAATCACCACCAGCTGCTAAACAAACACTGGTCAGTTTTAAAAAGTACTCTTTATCATCAGACTGCCAACAACTTTCATTCAAATACACATACAATCATTAAATGCTGTTATTAAAGTTTAGTAAAATAGTGAGAACTTCTTGACATGAAGCAACTGCCCTGCTACACTTGTTTTATTACTTCCTGGAAAAGAAAAGTGCAGTTTAATATCAGCAGCAGTTTGGACTTGCAGATAGTAGATAATCAGAGATCACCGCCTATAGGAAATGGGTGCTACTGCTACAGTTTTATGTGTGTTTGAGGTTTTACATTTTACACATATACCACCTGTCAGGTAAAATAACTTTTTGTGACTGGCTCGTGAGCCAGAACAGAGAAGGGAGACATATGCTTAACTTAGCAATAATAAACAGAAATTTATGAAAGTAGGTAATAATTAGAAATGCAATGAGGTGCAAAAGTCAGTACAAGAAATGTATGAAAGTGTATGGATGCAATGGCTGATAATGAGGTTTGTGTTGTCACTCTAAAATAACGGACAACGCTAAAACGTGAACAATTTTGTTAGAAGTATAGGTATTGGCATACCGGCGTATGGGCAGGCAGGCTTAAATAACATTGGCCAGATGTTCCCAGTTACTGCAATGGCACCACAGCTACACCCAACACACACACTACACAGGACCAAGGCAAATGGCGCTGGGCCTGTCAAACTATAAATAAACAATAATGGAGAATCATTGCATCATACTAACCTTCAGTAGTAATTAAATTCTCAAACAGAAGCATAGCTCAACTTGTTAGCTTTCTCAGGCACTTGACTCTCAGAGAAGTGAGCTTAATTATTTGAAGAATGAGTCAATATTCTACCAATAAACAAGATTGTGTGATACAATCAAAAGCTCCAGAACAGATTCTGAGTGAAGCTTGTGGTGAGATCTGTTTTCAGTATCAACAGATCTGTTATTTCAGTAGCTTCCATGTTCATAGTTCACACGCCAAATACAGAACTTTGTCAAGTGTGTTAACAAATCTTGTTTAGCCAGTTTAAAATAATAAATGCCAAACCTCAAACACTCTCAAACGGCAGTTACAAGAGGGAAAACTGCAGCTGTAACAGTTCTAGCCTACAGGGGGCACATGTATCAGAATGGCAAACGGGGAAGGTGTCACAGTTAGGACTTGCTGCAAGTTGCACCTGCATTTTAGTACTGCTGACAACAATGAGCCTGGTTTAATTTGCTTTACATCACTGTCACTGTGTGCTCTTGTCTATAGGTTTTAGGTGAGGGTTTATGAAGTCTGCAAGTTTAAACTTGGTGTTAATGAGGCTAAACCTTGATAACATTGTAGGACTACAGACCGCACAGTTCTGTTTATTAGCTTTCTCCTCTGTCCCTTACTTCTGCAGTTTTCTCAGAGGGCATCAGTCTAATGCTGCTCACAAACAGCAGCTCTTTGGCTCTGACCACTGAGGTTTAACTCAATCAAATTGGTTTTTTTTGGTATGTGAAACATTTGCAAAAAACTGTGTCTGTGTGTGACTACAGCTTTCTCTTAGCAGAGGTGGGAGATAAAAAAACATGTTTAAACCAAATGTGGCATTTATGCAGTATTGATGCAGTCTGATTGGTGTAAACTGGTTACAGAGGAAGGCAACATGTTTTTACAGTGAGAAATGTAGGTAAAGTGAAACAGTTCCTCACTTTGGACAGTAGAGTACAGATGCACACTAATGCTGAACTGGCTTCTTTGCATTTGATAGACACCTTTTATCCAAAGCATTAAGCCTTGTGGTTACTTTTTATTTTAGTCTGGGTCTTCTTGTTGTAGTTTTGGCAACTACTCTTGAAACCACTAAAACCCTGCTTCATTTATCAATCTGTATGACTAGCCAGTTATTAGGTACAGTACTAACTCTGTAAACTGACGTTCATTTAGATCTGTTGGCTTTTTTAGTTGCGTTATGATTGTAACCCAAGTGAGGCTTGAATTAGCTTAGTACGGTTCAACTCTTTCTGTAAAGCGTTTAACAGGAAATACAGAAACGGTGAAATAGAGAAAGATTTTGAAGGCTCTTAGCCAAACTGTAACATATATAAGCTTTAAAATTTGAAGTTTATGATTAATAATCATCTCAGACTTTACATGAAACCTAAAACATTTAGAAATGTTAGTCTCTGTTTGAACAATCGAAAGGGAAAACACAGTATCTACAAATGTCTTTTATTCAGTTATCTTTTACATTTGAACTTATAGCTAATGTAATAAATTATTTGTTAATAAAATAAATGTTTAATATGTGTATTAGAGGTAGCTTAACTACAAAAAGTCACATGATTTTCACTGCAGTCAGAAGCTACAGAGACGGCAGTTAATTCTACTAGCTAGGCTTGTTAAAATTTAGCAGGACTAATTTATCCGGTGTTCCTTTTTTCTGTCCATTATTATTTAAGATATAACTGCTGTTTTATTTATATGGAATAACAAGCTCAGTTACTAGATTTTGGAGCATCAAAATTGATTTTTCAATTCCAGGAAACCAGAAATTGGCTGAACTGGCTTTAACAATCTCAGCAGCTACCCTTAACTAGCTGGAGTGCAGTCACGGCAGTTTGGTTTTCAGCTCTGTCTCATAATTGTTATGAATTTTCAAAAAAAAAAACAACAACACAGTTAATGGTATAATAAATTCTGTGATAAGGAAAAATGACTCAGTATGTAGTTACTGTGTTTTTCCTTTGTAGGGCAGCAGCCTCTACAGTAATAGTGGCGCATACATGCTATGCTAGCGTATAGATAGATATAACTAAGCCATGATGACTATGACAAAAAGACCCAGTGTGAAAAAAGAAACTGATTTTAAACAAATTTACATTTTATTGTTGTCCTTCTCTTTCACCTGTGTAAGCACAGACTACTGTAAATTTCATTTCATTTATTACGATGGAAAAGGATGTTTTTACTCAGTTTGGTGACATGCTGAAAGCCTAACATTTCCCTCCTCATCTCTCTCTCTGCATGAGTAGCAGATGCCACAGCTGCTGGTAATGGCTGACAATCAAATGGAGACATGCTGCAGCTGAAAGCATTGGTTTGGGGGAGGGCTGCTGGAGATAGCAAAATTCAATCAATACAATCTAAAGGATCAACATTGCTTTTTTCTATTTGACCCTGTGACCTTTTGGCCCCAGAGACAACATTTAAGCACCTGCCCCCTTCAATGGATCTGTGTTTATCGTAGATCTATTGACAGGCTCTGTGAGATATTTGCATTTGAACAGTGGAGGAACTGCAGCTCTCTCTCTGTTTCAGTGCGTTCACGGCAGCATCTCAGGGAAGGTTTTCAATTGCGTGGTAGCGACAATCAGGCGACATTATGACAACACTGTATACCTCCAAACAATGACATCCCTTCAACCACAATCAAACCCAGTTTCTACCTCAAGAACTAAAGCTTTTTGCCGATTTCGTTGCTTCAGCCACAACAGTGAAGCCTGTTAAAGGTTTGTGCAGGAAAACCTCATCAAAATGTTGTTGATGCTGTTTTTTAAAAACTTAAAGACACTCTTATGAAAGAGATTTTATTGACCACAGACAATCAGATATCTGCTTAAAAATGTGACTAAACGATTTAAGTTGAGCAAGGGGACCCAGAGATGTCAGTATAGTTGAGGATTCAGTCCAAATTTCAACCTGTTTACTAAGAGCTCCCCTCAGTGGAAGGTTTTGTTATGACGCACAATCAGTTCAGTTTTCCTAAATGGAAACACAAAAGGATGTCTGACCCCAGGCGGCAAGTATTCAATGTCCTTCAGTTTGACAGTTAAAAAAAAACACAGCAAACAATCAATAATTAAACATCCTGTCTTGCATGTTTCTCTATAGCTTTGGTCAGTCACCTACCTGCATATTTGAAGTCTGATATTTTTAGAAACATCAATCAGTAAGTAACAATCAGTCTAGCAGATTTTGGTTCAGACTGGTATTTTTTCTGAATGCTACCAGCTGCATCTCTGTGTCTGTGTGTTTGCAGCCGCTTTCCCTCGCAGAACGTTTAAGTGATGACCATGCAGTTCTTGGCTTTATTTGTTCGTCAAAGGTACATTACTGTTGTTTGCAGTTAAAAGCTTGGATTGATTTTAAAAGTCTACTGGTTTGGTGCATTCATGTGCTGTTGTATTTATCGGAACAATGACTAAGCTGGACTCCATTATTCACATTCTTAGTGAAAAATGCATTTTCTTTGTCTCTGAGTTTGATTTCCCGACAAATGTAGGTTGTAAGTCTGGGACGTCGCAGCTTTCAATCAGCACAAACCCTCTGCGTCTCTCTTGGTTGGCCTGCTCGCTCAATGTCACAATGTCATAACATAAGAAAGTCATACGTTTCAAGCATTTTGCCTTGAAATATTGCTGCTTTTACTCCCACCACAGCCGTAGCTGAAGTACCTTTTGAAATCTTTCAATGTCCAGAGTGTCTTGTAGAGAAATGACTCTGACTCCTGTTCCCCACTTGTTGACGACATGGAAATTCTGCTGCAGCATTGACGGCTTACGGTGCATGTGGGTTTGGGGCTTTTGACTGGACTTCACCACTGACTTTACCTCCATCAGGAGGACTGTGGACAAGGAAAATGATGATGAGAAATGACAAGATGCCTTCTGCTGTGACAATGTTTGAATTAACCTGTATTACTAAGATTCATTAAATTGAATATTTCTGAACTATGGCTGTTTAGGGCTGTGAACTGTATCATGTTTATATTGTTTGTTTTTTGGGGGGTTTTGCTTTTCTTTGCTCTTTCCTCCTGGTTTTCCTGTAGCAACGCCCGCACACGGAGATTACATTTAGAGCAGATTTATTAATATAGCGATGATGATGTCATTATTTTAGGAAAGCATGTGATGTTTGTGGGGGGCTTCACGTGTCTTACTTCAGAACTGAAACAAGGCTCTTATCTTTTACAACTTCTCAGGAAAATCTACCTCTACCTCCAGTTTGATGCATTTAACCCAGTGAGGACTCAAGTTACAGTTTAGTGGGTACACAAAGAGGGCAGACACCAGGGTCCGAAATGAACTTCAACATACCAGTAACGTACTTTATAGATTAATTATCATGACACACATGAGATTGTATTGAAAACAATTTTTGTGGTGTATTATATCATTATCTTGGCTGGAAAAAAATAAAAAAATATATATTTGTCACCCTGGTAGGTGAACTGAGAGGTTAATTGTGGACACTGGGGTGGCTTTCTCTGTCTCTGTGTTTTCTCTCTGTGTTACAGACATCATAACTCTTCTGCTGTTTCATATATTTGAGTGAGCATCAACTAAGGTGAACCTACACCTAACTACTACTACTAGTACTGCTTTTAGTGTCACTGTTAGTACTGCAAGTTGTCAGTTCTATTCATGTGTGCTTACTCCTTTTTCTATAAATGATTAAATTTTTTGAATGGGATGTTTCCTGGTCCATGGTAACAGTGAAGTGGCGGCAGGCAATGCAACTGGTTGATTTTTGTTTGTTTTGTTTTTTCGTTTTTGAAGGTTGGAGAGCTATTCTTGCTTATTTACTCTACGTGTTTGTGTGAATACTTTTATTTTGAATCTGAAATTAATAAAATATCACCTTTCTTAAATGTCACCAGAGCTTTGAATTTTTTTTAATCTATCCTAAAATGAGCTGTTTATCAGTGTAATCAAAAATGATATGTTCCTTCCCTTTAAATAACCACATCTTTAATGGAAATGTGTTAATTATGTACTCGTTAACATTGATGGCTTGGAAAAAGCACTGAAAGCCCAGCCTTTTAATAAATTACCGAAGTTTAGATCATCAGTTTATCAAAAAAAGGTTTACTTTTATATGAAGTAAATTTGACTTGAAGTGGGGTTTTGTTAAATTGCAGTGGTGGAAGAAGTACATCCATCTTTTAAAAGTATACCACAGTACAGAAAGTCAAGTCATAGTCATGCATCAAATTTTTAAGGACAAGTATTAGTATTCATTCAATTCAATTTTATTTATATAGCGCCAAATCACAACAACAGTTATCTCACAGCGCTTTTCATAAAGAGGAGGTCTAG